>CAJGYO010000005.1:80603351-80803351 GCA_904845875.1 Miscanthus lutarioriparius
ATAAATAAATATCATTTTTTATATCTTTTTACTCTTTAATATTTTTCTGTATCTTATGCACACTCTAGATAGTCATTTTCGCTATCTATCTTTGCCTAGCGAGAAATCCAGAAAAAAGCAGGGCTATATTTGAATAGTCACTTAAAAAAGTTATTATAGGGTACTTTTTCATCAAAATATTTATTCCTAACCTCAGTAGAAAAATAGGAAAATGTTTTCCTTAGAGCTCTGACTTGGTAACCGAGGGTACAAATGAAAGTTGTAGGAGTGTAGATATATTCTTATTTGTTTTGTGTGGAAGTTTAGTTGAAAAGGGCAACGGATATAGGACCAACTTCCACTAATCGCTTCCTAGGAAAAAAAAGGTGGTAATAGTTTTTTTAACCGTTTTTTTTGAAACAAAGAGGTGGTAGTGAAAGATCTCTACATCATGACTTATCAAATGTTCTTACTCAGAACAGGCAGATCAAATAGGGGGTATAGATTGCCGCTTAAACTTTCTTTCTTTATTTTCCTCCATAAATAAACAGGAGGTTGTGAATAAAAAACAAATTCCAACCTTAAATCCCTCCATCAATTCCAACCACTAATTTTCATGCCCCTCCTCGGATAGTTGCCATACAAAACATGTGGCAATTGGAAGGATAGAGCGGGAGTTTAGAATACTACCACCACCCCAAAATGAATACAATTGTTGTTGTTGTTTTTTTGTTAAAGTATCTAAAGTTTGACCGAATATATAGGTAAAAGTACTAATATTTATGACACTAAATAGGTATACTATAAAAATATATCTCATGGCAAATTGTAATACTTATTTTTATATTATAAAAATATTAATATTTTTATATATAGTTGATCAAATTCAAGATACTTAGACAATGTATTATGCTAGAACTGTGTTCTTTTCTGGGATGGAGACAGTATCTTGTTTGTTCCGTAAAAGTATGAGTTGTAGTGAGAAACGAAATGTGACAATTCCCTGTGAGCCATTATAAAAGATGCAAACTCCGTGTGAGCCACCAAAAAAGTTCATCTTCCCTCTTAACCACCGCTTCAACTTTTCCAACCCTTACACGCCACTACCATCTGTTTTGGGGGAAACGGCAGCTAACAGAAGCATGAAATGTCCCTTTTGCCCCTCTTACAGGTGAGCCCCATGCGTCAGCTTTCTTCCTCGCTCCCTGGCCATGGACGCTGAGGCCGAGCGCGCCAGGAGCTCCCTCACCGCCGAGCTCCGTGCCGAGCGCGCCCTGGAGGCAAGGTAGGAACGAGGAGCGGGCCTAGGCTTCGAAGATGCGCAGCATCACAAGCTGCCATCTGCGGCATGCCCAAAGGTCGAAACAACCTCACCCATAGGAGCAACACCTCGGGGTCGGGGATAAAACAAATACAGGGTTCGCTCGCAGGCCCCCGCGTCACTCCCAAAGGGACGACTCGTGCGGCGGCACTTCCGTCGACGGCCAGCTCCCTCCCGCGGGGCCCTATGCCTCGCCGCTTGTTGGTGTTTATTAACATGTCACTTGTTTTAGGTACTTAGCCACATTTTATAAACCTGTACCTTCTAGCTTTACTAGGTTGTCTGTGGCAAACCCGCCCGAAATAACACACCTTCGGAGGCGCTCGTCTTCCACTAGACATAAGCACCCCGAAAGCAAGCTACATCGGGCGGGTTCCATCCAGCACACCCCAAGGAAGAGCCCGAATCATCCACATTTTCCCACAGGATCCAATAATGAGAACGAGTTTACATTACTTAGTCCATTTCTTACATCCAGAGTTCTCAGAAATATATTATTACAGTACCAAATTCAGAGTGCGGAAATTTAACAGCAAAATGAAAAGAAACATCTATCGATAATATACAAGGATCCGTTTGTGCCCACCAGAAAAATCCTTCACACAATGGCTACTCCTCAAGCAGTACCTGCAACAGGCGTAAATAAACCCTGAGTACACAATGTACTCGCAAGACTTATCCGACTAGTGGGAATAATTTTCCGACTCCGAGGGATATGATAAGCTTTATGGTTTGCTGGTTTTCTTTTTGCAGAAAGCAATACTAATAGTGAATCCTTATTTATGTTATTATTAGTAGTCATAATTATTTCATTATCTAGCCATTCTATTGAAGCACCTGTTCTACTTTCAAGCAAAAGTTGAGCAAACAGTTCTATTTCATCACCTTTCATCTTTCAGTTCTTACTACGGTGCTAGACTGTAGACAAGCCGTACCGAAACGTCAGTGATTCGCAAATCAATGTGCCCAGCTGGGTACCCCGAAACACACGCCCCGCTTGTACCCTAGGCACAAGCAGGACCAGCCCATCACTCTCCTGTCACGGTGTCTAGGTCCCCGTTCAAACTTGGACTCTAAGCCACTGCTCCTAAGTCTTAGACTCAGTGCGGTGCTTAGACCTTCACCATCCCCGCCTCCAATCAGTCGGTCCAAAAAGAGCCGGAACCCATGACAAGAGAGCAACAAGCCTTCCCTGCGCCCATACCCAAGTATATGCTCGAGATAATAAGTCTGTGACTTGCCTAGAACCCAATGCAACGGCTGGTCCTTAACCAACATAGACAGGGAAAAAGTGTAACCAAGCTATGCCCTGTTGGCCACAGGACACAACCTCTTACACCCACCAATATCCATACCATATCCCTGCCCGGTCACTAATTTCCTTTCCACCATTTTTATCATGAGTGATAGTAATAATCACCTATTGTGAGTAACGACAGGTTACTCACGCTACCAAAACCTGAGCATAGCAGCTACTCGACCTATACTAGTACGACTTATAGGTAAGTATATCTATGCATGTAGTTTCCATACAATGCCTGTAACATAAATGCATATCATATATATATTCAGTAATCATTCAAAAATAAGGGTTATGCATCGGGGCGTGCCTTGGGCAGGCGGGGTGTCAACAAAGTCAACCACTGATGCCTCCGGGGCTCCCTCCTGAATGAGAATCTCCTCCTCGTACTCTTCAATGATCTCCTCGTACTCTTGTTCACCCGCAGGCACGAACTCTACCAACTCGTTATCTACATGCATGAAATGATGATGCAACACTTAGTAATACCGCAACACCAACTCTTAAAATAAGAATACATCCATCAAGCTACTACGCTAGCTTTACCGACCAAGATTCTAAGTTACCTATTATTACCACTAAACAGGTATGATACATTGCATGTATTATCTTAGCAACTAAAGGCATTCCTATTCTTAATATCGATTTACTCCATCTATGATAAAACAAGGAGTACTAGCTACTCTATTTATCAACCTACTCTAGGGCTACAAAAATTACAGTGAGCACATAATAATTTAATGAACCTACTATAAAAATTTCATGGCTAAATCTATCACCAATTTACCACAAAAATTCCTACAAATATTAAGCTAAATAATACTAAGCGTTCCTAAACGAATTAATGATTCTATCATTATCACAGATAATTGTAAACTAACTATACCAACAGACATATAACATTTTTGTGAACCTAACAAATTTTGTTTCACTATTTTTGGACTTTTACAAGATTTTATATTAATTACCAAAGATCATCTTAGAAAATAAAATGACAAACATTTCTAATTTCCTGGAAAAAGAAAAAGGCCAACGGCCCCAAGCGGCCCAACCAGAGCGCGGCCCACACGCGCGGTGCGTGCACGCGGCCCATGCTACATTGCCCACGGCAGAGCCCGCACACAGTTGGCTCTTTAGATAAAGAGCCCCTGTTCTCTTTCCTATTTGTGAAACTAACTCAAACACTATTTAACTGAGTCATGAATTTGTATCTAGCACCCTTCTCTTAACCAAATTCCTGTTTTTCAAGGTCCCTGGCCAGAACTAATAGAGGTCACGGCATCTCCGGCCAAACACCGGTGAGTACGAACTTCCTCGGAATCAACCATCACCACCATAACACTCTACGTGCAAAGCGCAACTTATCGAGGTATCAAACACCAAAAATGGTGCAGCACATAGATGTGGCCATGCGTCGTGGCGGGGTCTGGCCGTGGCAACACCGGCGCTGGCAAAAGCACCTAGCCCAACGCCTCTACAGATACCCTTTATCCATCCATAGGCTATGGGAAACAATACAGGAACCCTATTTGAATCTCTACTACACCCAAACACGCTGGCCACGGGAACGACATCTAAACCCAGTTCGCCGGCGGTGGTGAACGCGTCCCGGTGAACCTAGACCTTAACACCGTCTACCCTAGGAGCAGTGGTGCCTCACCAGAGACATGTAGGACGGTCTAGACGAGATCGTGAGGCTCGGCAAGGTGGTTGACCACGTGCGTGGGAATGTTCCGGTTCACGACGACCGCGGCGAGGGTGTTCCTAGTGACATGCTGCTCCATTGGCGAAACTACTACATGGGTGAGTGTCGATAAAAGATGCTCGGCAGTCCACCGAGGGGTATCCCACGATGGTAGATTTGTCATAGAGGTGAGCGAGATCAGGAGTGTCGATGTTTTGGACCGGCGGATCCTCAACCAACTAGTGAAAGTGTACTGCGTGCCCCTAATCCGGGATGGTGTTGCAAAGAGACACAAGGTTTATACTGGTTCAGGCAATAGGTGCCCTACGTCCAGTCTGAGAGAGCGATCTTGTATTCCTTGCACCGAGGTGCTTGTAGTAGGGGTTTACAAGCAGGGCGAGAGGGAGTTAGTCCCAGGTCTCTACGTGGAGCGGCGTGGGTTGCTTGAGATGTTGATCTCTTGCAGTGAGGGAGCGTGCATATTACAGAGTGTTGCTTTTTGCGTGTGTGTCTATCTGAGCGATGTCTCCATGAGTGCGTGTCTAGAAACGGCCCCGATCACTCCCTTTTATAGTTGAAGGGGAGGACAGGGGCAATACATGCATTCGCTACGTGGCGTTTTGTGGGTGGAGGCGGTATGTCCGAGCTCTGTGCTTGCCACTGTGGCGGCATGGTCAATGGAGCGGTCTTGTCCTCGGTGCACTGGAGCGACGCGCCGGTCACACCTGATCCTGTGCGATGTGGGGGCTCCTGTGATGGCTTGACGCAGGGTATGACGCAGACTGTAGACGACATGCCGGTCGCTGTATGTTGACAGCGTAGAGAGCTGAGGCCCCATCGATGCAGAGGCTAAACCATTGTGGGGGGCTCGGCGGGCGCGAGTCCCAAGGCTATAGGGGTACAGAGGCGGGTAGCCGAGGCTTGGAGGGAGCAGTTGGTCTTTTATGCTGATTCTGAGTCTACAGGGACCTGGACATGACTCTCCACGCCGCACTATCCTCGGAGCAGGTGGGGTTAGGTAGCACAGTGCCGCATGGGTGTCAGTCGTGGGCACAGTGCCGAGCACAGCGGCCGGTAACCCCTACCCCGTCCTGTCCCGGATGGCATGGCGTTGATGCGACTCCCATCTCATCGATCACTCCGTTGTGTCGAGCCATCGTTCGGCTGACGTTACGGGAGTGGTTGGTTGCGTTAGTTGGACGTGACGTCCCGGTCGAGGCGGCGGTGATGGGGTAGCTGCCGAGCCGGCCTCGAGCGAGGCGGAGAATCGGTACCTCATCCGAGGCCTTTCGGGCGGGGCCTTGGGTGAGGCGGAGAATGGGTACCTCGTCCGAGGCCTTGCGGGGTGGGGCCTCGGGCGAGGGGGCCTCGGGCGAGGCGGAGAGTTGGTACCTCGTTCGAGGCCTTACGGAGTGGGCCTCGGGCGAATCGGAGAATCGGTCGAGGCCTCGTGGTTGTCTCTTGGCTTCGATATTTACAAGGTCTAAGCAATTTTTCTGGTTCTTGCTTAGGGTACCCCTTTTTATGGTATCCGACAGTAGCCCCCGAGCCTTGAGGGGAGTGCGAGCACTCTCCCTGAGGTTTTGACAAGACTTGGCTCGCAGCAGCTCCCATCGGGATTGTGTTTCATGCTGGAGGCCTCGGTGGGTGCGCGCGAGCGCACCCACCGGGTGTAGCCCCTGAGGCCCTGAAGGAGTGGATTTAGTCCTCCAGGGGCTTTTTTCCTGTTGAGTGAGGGGTTTTATCGCATTTGCCGAGCCCCTGAGTGCAAGTTCAGGTCGCTGGGTCTTGGCTTGGTTGCAGGAAGAGCCCCCGAGCCTCTGCGCGGAGCAAGAGGGCGATCAGGAGTTTCCCTGTCTTTTTTGTGCGGCCCTCGCGCATCCTTTTTATTCGGAAGGAGGGGTGGAGTATGCCAGGATACCCTCGGTGGGCGCGAGCAGTGACACCTCCGGTGAGCTGTTATCGAGTAAGTCCAAGTGGAGGCCTGTGCCCCACTCGATAGGGGTCGGCTAGCGGTCCAGAGACGTGCTCCAAAAGTACTAGAGGGCTTCTCTAGTGGGTCCCTAGGCCGCTCGATTGGTCCTGGGGGCTTGGTGCCTCCCTACGGTGGGATCCCATTCAGAGACCTCCCTGCCGGTCTCAGACACGACTTAGGGCATCCCAAGCAATTGCTTGCTTGGGCCTCAGCCATGTACAGGCTCGCCCATAGTCATCCCTGACTCTATTTGTCCTGGGGCGGCTATCGAGACCCTCGGGGGCCTAGCCTTCGAACCCCTGGACCATAACAGGCTCGGTGTCCAGTTCCTTAGTATGAAAGGAATCGGGTTGGTTGTAGGAGGAGCCCCCGAGCCTCTGCTCGGAGCAAGAGGGTGATCAGGAGTTTCCCTATCTTTTTTGTGCTGCCCTCACGCATCCTTTTTCCTTCGGAAGGAGGGGTGGAGTATGCCAGGCTACCCTCGGTGGGCGCGAGCAGTGACACCTCCGGTGAGCTGTTATCGGGTAAGTCTAAGTGGAGGCCCATGCCCCATTCGATAGGGGACGTCTAGCGGTCCAGAGACACACTCCAAAAGTACTAGAGGGCTTCTCTAGTGGGTCCCAGGGCCGCTTGATTGGCCCCAGGGGCTCGGTGCCTCCCTATGGTGGGATCCCATTCAGAGACCTCCCTGCCGGTCTCGGACACGACTTAGGGCATCCTAAGCAATTGCTTGCTTGGGCCTCGGCCATGTATGAGCTCGCCCATAGTCATCCCTGACTCTGTTTGTCCTGGGGCAGCTGTCGAGACCCTCGGGGGCCCAGCCTTCGAACCCCTAGACCGTAACGGGCTCGGTGCCCAGTTCCTTAGCCTGAAAGGAATCGGGTGGGGGATATTCCCCTCCCATCGACTGACAATGGCTGGCGCGCCTTTTGAGGCGGTTTCTCAGGGAGACAGAACGACGCCTGCCATCGCTGTGGTCGGATGCGATGCGATGTCTACGGATGGGACATTACTGTGCACGCGCGGTTAATAAGGAAAAGGTGGACGCGTGGGCGGTTTAGTCGGATCCGGATTATCTGCGCTAGATCTGAGGGAAATTTTCCCGGTTTCGTCGCCCGTCCATTTCACCCCCTTCCCTCCCTCATAAATACGTGACGAGCCTCGCCCCATCCCTCCTTACCTTGCCTGCCTGCGTTCGCCCTTTCTGCCCTCGAGCAGTTGCTAAGAACAGAGGAAGAGAGCGCCGGGGAGAAGAAGGGAGAAGGGGGAGGAAAGGCGAGACAGAGAGAGAGATAGCGAGAGCACGCCTTACCACCGTAGCCGTGTTCTCCATCGCACCCATGGGCGGCGACGCTGTTGTCGTTTAGGCGGATCCTTGGGGTCCGTCCGATGTGTCTGCGGCGACACTACAGTCGCTTGTCGACGATGGCCTCCTCCGCCCGGTTGCCGACCCTAACAGATCGGAGTGGATTGCTCCGGGGGCTGAGCCGGAGCCGAGGCCACGCGATGGCTACATCGTGAGCTTCATGGCCTTCCACGACCGCGGTCTCGGCCTGCCAGCAGACCAATTCATGCGGGCGCTCCCGCATTACTACGGCGTGGAGCTTCACAACTTCAACCCCAACTCCATTGCGCAGGCAGCCATCTTTGTCGCCGTCTATGAGGGGTACCTAGGCATTGCCCCCCACTGGGAGCTATGGCTCCACCTCTTTTGGGTGGGGCTCACCACCAAGCCGGTGGGCACGGCGGGCATGCGGAAGGCGATGAGGGCCGGCGGCTGCACTCTCCAAGTGCACCAAGACCGGCAGCTCCTCTACATCCCAGCCCAGCTCGCGTTGTCCAACCGTCGCTGGTACAACAGCTAGTTCTACCTCCGCAACGATGATGGTGGACTTCCCCCCTATACCGGGAGGGTTGTGGAGAGCCAGCCGGAGAAGTGGAGGTACAGCGTCCTGACAGCTGATCAGCCCAAGCTATGGCCGCTTCTGGAGGTGCTGGAGAGGCTGCGTGGCCGCGGCCTTACGGCGGCTGTGGTCATGGTGGCCTTCCATTGCTGGAGGGTGCTGCCGCTGATGGCTTGGCGGTAGCGCCTGTTCGAGATGACACCGGATGAGCCAATCGATGGCGTCTGGTTGTCCGCCGTCGCCCTCTCCAGCGAGGAGATTCTACGTCGGGTGAGAGAGACAGTGGAGGAGTGGCTAAGGAGCAGTGGTATGTCCCTGTTCCCAATGCGGCCATCGCGGGGGTACACCTCTCTGGTGAGTCACACGCCGCTGTGGCCCCAAGGCCTCCTTGCCCCTTGCATTTTCCTGTTCCCTTATTTGCATTCGTCGTTCCTGCAGGGGATGAGGGATGTGCGAGCCTCTCCGTCGCCCGTTCTCGAGGACGTAGAGTGGCAGGCGGTGAACAGGGCGCATGCCGAGGCGTACAAGGAGCGGAAGGACACTGAGGAGGCAAGGCGCAAGAGGAAGAACCTCGAGCGCAACGAGCTGGAGAAACGTCACCGGCAGCAGAGGTACGATGGTCTCCGGTGGAGCCGTCTCCGTCACCGTCATTGACGGACTCTTCGAGCGATGACGACGAGAGCGAGGTGGGGCGGGGTCCCCTGGACCATCTCCCTGAAATCAGGGGGACGGTGCCCGGGGCATCGGCGAGCGGCCCGGCGTCTCTAGGAGGAGGAGGAGAGGATGCCTCAGGGCTGGCGATCGCCCGCTCTGGGGCCGAGGCCGACACGCCCGAGGCACGGGTGTTGGCAAAGCGCGCCATCAACCGGATGGGCTCGATGGCGGAGGTGGAGCGGGTGACGACGGGGGTGACGCAACCACCTCCGTAGAGGGTCGAGGGGGCGCCGGAGTCCGGCGAGGGCCAACCGGCACCGGCGAACATGGAGGTCGTGCCACCGCCGCCGCCTCCATCGTTGTAGAGGACGAGGGACATAGTGCCAAAGCGGTTGTGTCCCCGTTCGAGGTGAGTGTTTTGTCCGTGGAGTTTGCAGCATCTCCCGCTCGTCCCTTGGTCGTATGCTGACCTTGTGAGTGCTTTTGCTTTCAGCCAGAAGTGTCAGGCGGAGGCGCTCACCCTGGCGCCACGTAAGGCGGTCAAGGTGAGCACCAGCTCCACCGCTCAATGGGTGGTGGAGGCGCAGGCCGCCATACAGCGTGGTGCGGCGTCGGCGAGGGCCGACCCGAAGGAGCCGATCGCCCCAGAAGAGGCTACCAAGGCGGCCACGAAGCAAGCGGGGGTGGAGGCGCCTACGCCCCTTGAGGCCAAGGCCCGCGAGTCAGATGAAGCCGAGGTGCCTTTAGTTGTTGAGGCCATCGAGGGCGAGGTCAAGGCCCCTAGGACCTCCAAGGCCGAGGTGGCAGAGACCGGGGCTCCCGGGACCACCGAGGCCGAGGTGGCAGAGACCGAGGCGGGGGAAGCTTCAGTACCGCCCCCGGTCCAAGACTGCCGCCGTCGCAGGAGAGCGCTCGGGAAGTGGAGGTTCAGACAATCTCCTCCAACGATACTTCTCGGGGGAAGGAGGTGGCAGACGCCGAGGCGGCTAGCACCATGGAGCAGCCAGTCCCGACTCCTGCCGAGGGGAGTTTGGCCCTCGTGCGGGTACAACCCGAGTCCCGTGGGTGGGATCACCCACGTGTCTTGTGGTAGAGCCAGGACGACCCTGAGGGGGAGCCTCTGTTCGCCCTTGAGGACGCGGTCGAGGGGGGCGCTGGGGCTCCTTCGAGCAATTTCGCCAGCTGGCGGAGCGGTCGCTGTGGACAGCGCTGTCCGTCGTGGCTGACGATCTGCCTGGGGTTGCCTAGGTGCGCGCTTTCTTTCCCGGTGCTGTGTCATCTTTTTCTGAGTTTTCTCACAGTACTTGACCCCTGTTTTGCCTACCCAAGAGCTCGAGGCCCGGTCCCTCGGGAAGTCGATGTTCCTGCGGCGGGAGAGGGACGTCTGGGACCAGCTCCGACAGCAGAAGGACCTGCTCGCCAATGCTAATGAGCTTTTGTCGGCACGGAGTGCGGAGGTGGAGGACCTCCACCTTCGCTGTGCTGATATGAAGGCCGAGGCGACCACGGCCCGGGAGCAGGCCGTCTCTTTAGCGGCGCGGATCAAGGAGCTAGAGGAGGAGCTGACCCGGGTGGCCGGCGAGCGGGACACCTTCAGGTCTCGTGCTGAAGAAGCGACGGCCTCCACCAAGGCCATCGCTGGGCAGCTGGGTGCGGAGCAGGGCACGCATCTGCTAACGAAAGGTGCCCTGGTAGAGGCCCTCAAGGTGGCCGAGGCCTCTCGGGTCGAGGCCTTAGCCTAGAAGAAAAAGTCCAAGGGTGAGTCCTGTTAAACCACGCCCCTTGTTTTATTTGTTTTTCTTGCGTTCTTAACCCCATCCCGCCTATCTAGGCGCAGGGCTAGAGAAGGGGTCTCTCGGGCAGCCAAGGCCTCCGTCGAAGTGCAGGCGGTGCTCAAGGCCGAGATCCGAGAGCACAACGCGCTGCAGAGCGCCACCCGTACCGCCTGCGAGGCCCTAGAGGTCGGGGGGGAGGGGTGGTCGAGTTGGGCAGCTCCCTCAGGAGCCGCCTGATCACATTGAGCAGCCAAGTCCACGAGCGGCTCGGGGGGCGCTGCATACGGGCGTCAAGCGCGCCCTGGCCGTTGTCTCCTCGCACTACACTGGCATCGACCTCGAGGCCATCAGCGATGGTTACGTCATGGCTGAGGATGATGAGAAGGTCGAGGAGGAGGTCATGAAGCTAGAGGAGGCGGCTGAGGCCCCTGGCACGGCGCTGGCCAGTTTGTTCGAAGAGGAGGTGGTTCCTCCCATGCCGTCCGCCAACGATGGCGACCCTGAGTTTTGACCTGGGCCAAAGGGGTCATGTAAACAGATTAGGACTTATGTTACCATATCATAACGCTTGTGGCCGTTGATGCCTTTTAAAGTACTCATGTGTATATGCTTTTAATTGTTTTTATTGTATTTCCGAGCCTCTGCCCTCTATCTCGTCTCTGAACATATCACTTGCAAAAAACTTCCTCGGAGCCTAAGCTGCCCCTCGGGCAAAAGGTGGTGAGGGAGTTGCCGTAGCCCGGAGGCGTAGGCCGTCTCGTGGCTCGGCCAGCCTTTTGGCCCTGAGACAGATTTTCGGTCTTTAGGTTTTTTACAATCGATTTGTCAGAGTACGCGAGAGAGTTTGGCGTAGAATTTTTGTCGAAAAATGACTAAAAAATGGTGCCTGGGACTTAGGGGCCCCCCTTTTAGCCCCCGAGGGAGGCTCGGTTCTGCAGAGGCAGAGCCGAGTCTTCTTCGAGCCCCGCGGTGGGCACCTCTACAGATGCAGAGCCGAGTCTCCCTTGTAGCGTTATCGAAACGCCGATCCCCCATCGATGGGCTCGGGGGGTTTCTTGAAAAATTAGAACAGCTAAAGAACGCTTCTTTAATGTATTTCGAGAAACAATGTATATAATGCTTGGAAATTTAAGGGTAGAAACGATGTTGCTGTTCTATGTTCCAAGCGTTGGTGAGGATTTCGCCCTTCTCGCTGGCTAGCTTGTAGGTCCCGGGCTTTAGCACTTGGGCGACGATGTACGTCCCTTCCCATGGCAGGGTCAGCTTGTGGCGGCCCTTGTTGCTCTGCCTCAGTCTCAGCACCAGGTCGCCCACCTTCAGGTCTCGGCTTCGAATGCGCCGGGCTTGATAGCATCGTAGGGCTTGCTGGTACTTGGCCGAATGTAGCAGCGCAATGTCTCGGGCTTCCTCCAGTTGGTCGAGGGCGTCCTCGCAGTCAGTGCGGTTGCTTTGCTCGTTGTAGGCCTATAGCCTTGGGGAACCGTACTCCAAGTCAGTGGGGAGGATGGCCTCAGCTCCATAGACTAGGAAGAATGGCGTGAACCCCGTGGCTCAGCTCGGAGTGTTCCTCAGGCTCCAGATGACCGACGGGAGGTCGGCATGCCATTTCTTGCTAAATTTCTTCAACTGGTTGTATATTCTTGGCTTAAGGCCCTGTAGGATCATGCCGTTGGCATGTTCTACTTGGCCGTTTGTCCTAGGGTGTCCTACAGCCGACCAGGCCACATGGATGTGGTGGTCGTCGCAGAACGTTAGGAACTTGTGGCCGGTGAATTGTGTCCCATTGTCAGTGATGATGGTGTTTGGAACCCCAAACCTGTGGATGATATCAGTGAAGAACAACACCGCTTGCTCGAATTTGATTCGAACAATCGGACGAGCCTCGATCCACTTGGAGAACTTATCGATCGCTACTAGCAAATGGGTATAGCCCCCGGGGGCCTTCTACAGAGGCCCAACCATGTCCAGCCCCCACATGGCGAATGGCCATGTAATGGGGATGGTCTGGAGGGCTTGGGCCGGGAGGTGCGTCCGCCGCGCATAGTACTGGCATCCCTCGTAGGAGCGTACTAGCTTGGTGGTGTCAGCAACCGCTGTTGGCCAGTAGAACCCTTGGCGAAAGGCGTTTCCGACGAGCGTCCAAGGCGCTGCATGGTGCCCGCAGGCTCCCGCGTGCAAGTCCCAAAGTAGGGCTTAGCCTTCCTCGGTGGTGATGCATCATTGGAGGACGCCACATGGGCTTCGCCTGTACAATTCGCCATTGTTGAGGACGTAAGTTTTGGCTCGTCGCGCAAGCCGTCGGTTGTCCCATTCGTTGGAGCAGGTGGGGTCGACTAGGACGAGCTTGACGGCCTCTACGGGCTCGAAAGTCCTAGCACGACGCTTGGAGTCGGGCGCCTTACTACCAAGTCGGTTGAGGTCAACGATGAGGGTCTTGGCCTCCACGAGAGCCTCGGCGTACTTGATGCACTCGATGTCACAGTCGTATGCATGCTCGTACATGGACTCGACAGTGATGACGCCGTTGGGGCCCGGCATCTTGAGCTTGAGGTAGGCGTAGTTGGGGATTGCCATGAACTTGGCATAGCACGGGCACCCCAGGATGGTGTGATAGGTCCCCTTGAACCCAACCACCTCGAAGGTGAGGATCTCCTTGCGATAGTTGGAGGGAGTGCCGAAGCAGACGGGTAAGTCGATGCGCCTGAGGGGTCGCGTGCGTTTTCTTGTCATGATGCCATGGAAGGGTGCGGCATCGCCTCGAAGCTGTGACTGGCCGAGCTCCAGGGTGTTGGCGTAGAGGATGTTGAGACCGCTGCCTCTGTCCATCAGCACCTTGGTGAACCGGGTGTTGCCGATGATCGGGTCGATGACGAGTGGGTACTGCCCAGGGTTTGGGACATAATCAGGGTGGTCATCCTGATCAAAGGTGATCGCCTCCTGAGACCAGTTGAGGTATCAGGGAGTGGCCACCTTAACCGAGAAGACCTCCCTACGCTCCTTCTTTCGCTGACACGCCGTGAGGCACGCTGAAGGCCCGCCAAAGATCATAAAGGCGTTGTGCACCTCGGGGAACCCGTCGTCCCTGTCGTTGTCCCTATCGCCGGCATCCTTCTTCTTGGCCCCGTCGTTGGAGAGCCCGAGCTTGGCATAGTAATGCTGGAGCATGGTGCACTCTTCGAGGGTATGCTTCACCGGGCCCTGGTGGTAAAGGCAGGGCTTCTTAAGCATGTCGTCGAAGAGCCCGGGGCCTCTGGTGGGGCCTCGGGGATTCTTGCGATCTGCGGATGCGACTAGACCAGCCTCGAGGACGTCCTGCTTCCCCTGGTGACCCTTTTTCTTTTTCTTGGGGAGGTGGGGGCTGAGGTCCTGGGGGCCTCGTCCCTCCGCTTCCCCTTGGTGTCATTGTCGGGGACGATGGCCCCGACAGCCTCTTCGCCCGAGGCGAAGTTGGTGGCGATGTCAAGGAGTGTAGCTGCCGTGGTCGGTACGTTCCGGCCTAACTCTCGGACCAGGTCTTGGCAGGAGGTGCCGGACAGGAATGCTTGGACAATTTCTGAGTCGCCAACGCGGGGCAACTCGGTGCATTGCTTGGAGAAGCATCGGATGAAGTCTCGAAGAGACTCATCTAGCTTCTGGCGACAACTCTTGAGGTCCCAGGAGTTCTCGGGGCGCACGTATGTGTCCTGGAAATTCCCAACGAAGACCTTTACCAAGTCGCGCCAGTTGTGGATCTGCAAGGGAGGGAGGTGTTCGAGCTAGGCTCGCGCCGAGTCTAACAGGAACAAGGGGAGGTTGCGGATGATGAGCAGGTCATCGTCCATGCCGCCGAGCTAACAAGCCAGGCGATAATCCTCCAGCCATAGCTCGGGGTTGGTCTCGCCGCTGTACTTTGCGAGGTTGGCCGGTTGCCGAAACCGGGTCGGGAAGTGAGCGCCGTGGATGGCCTTGCTGAAGACTCGAGGGCCAGGCGGCCCGGGAGAAGGACTGCGGTCCTCCCCACTGTCATAGTGGCCGCCTCAGTGCGGGTGGTAGCCTCGGGCGAGCCCATCGTTGTCGTGGCACCGTTGCCTGCTGACCACATCGTGGCCGCCTTGCGCCTCACGTCGGTCGCTGAGGCGGTTGTGCACCTAGGGGGCCTTGTTGGTAGTTGGTGCCCGAGCAGGCTCGGGACAAACCGAGGCCTCTCTATCCTGCCGATGCGGTGCCGTGGGTAGTTCCGAGGCACCCCCGCGCCATTGAGAGGCGGAACTTTTGGCCTGCTGTACCGCGGCAGTCTCGAGGAGGTCTCGGAGCTCACCGTGGGCCCGTCGCCCCTCCGAGGTAGAGGGCTCGGGCATTGTCCGAAGTAGCATCGCTGCTGCCACGATGTTCTGGCTAGCGTGATTGAAGATAGGGGGTTGCTCACCCCTTCGTCGTTGTTGATGCGGTGGCTGACGTCGCAAGCCCTCCGCAGGGCTACTCCACCATCACCGTGACCCCGCTGCTCTCGCTCAAGAGTGTCTCGGAGCTGCTGCAGAAGGAGTCGGTCTTGTTTGACCTTGGCCTAAAGCTCACGGAGCTGCTCCAAGTCAAGGCATCGAAGTTCCTCGTGGGCGGGGTCCTCATTCCACGCTGCCGGGGATTCAACGCGCGGAGGTGTGGCGTCGCCTGCCCCCTCACGGGGCGGGGAGCGATTGCCTACCCCTTCGTCCTCATCGCCCGCTCTCAGCATTCCGAGCTTGATGTAGAAGCACTCACGAGTGGGATCGTAAGTGCCTTCGTCATCAGAGTCGGAGTAGCCGAAGCAGTAGTCGCTCGTGGCCATGAAGCGGCGCATGGCTTTAGGGTCGCGAAGCCCGGAGAAGTCCGCTCCGGCCGACGCCTCGTCCTCCTCCGAGGAGTCAGTGTGGGTGTGGGTCGAGGTTGTGGCGAAGAGGTCGAGGGTGAAACGTTGGTGGTGTCTTGTGGGCTCCGCGTGAGTGGAAGCGTAGGCGGCGGCGACATTGCTCAACCCGAAGGGGTACGGGGATGGTGCCATCGCCGGGCTCCGCTCCGCCGGAGTCGATTCCTTAGGAGGTGGCGGGGCAGAGCTTGATGACGGGGCGTTGCTGCACGCCACCGGCGTCTTTCCCTTGCCCAGGCTTAAGCTAGACAGGTCCCTAACCAAGGACTCTGTACCAACAGCCGGGTGTGGGATACTGGCGGAGCGTGGTGCGTCGCCCTGAGCTCACAGGGCGTCGGGGTGGTCCCACCCGCGTTGTACCTGGTGAGCGTGACACAAGCGGTGGCCCGGGCGCCTTCTGCGCCTGGGCTGCTGGTACATGATGTCGTCGTCGGTTGGTGGGGCTCTGGGTGTGAGGAGTACCATATCGTACTCACATCCTAGAGACATGAACTCTAGGCTCCTGAACCAGATCACCGAGCCGAGACACAGTGGTCGCACGGGGTCTGCCATCTAAAACTTGTTGGGATGATTAAGCTGACACGCAGTATGTCCCCTACCTGGCGCGCCAACTGTCGATGTTTTGGACCGGTGGATCCTTAACCAACTAGTGAAAGTGTACTGCGTGCCCCTAATATGGGATGGTGATGCAAAGAGACACAAGGTTTATACTAGTTTAGGCAATAGGTGCCCTACATCCAGTCTGAGAGAGCGATCTTGTATTCCTTGCACCGAGGTGCTTGTAGTAGGGGTTTACAAGTAGGGCGAAAGAGGGAGTTAGTCCCAGGTCTCTGCGTGGAGCGGTGTGGGTTGCTTGAGATGTTGATCTCTTATAGTGAGGGAGCATGCGTATTACAGAGTGTTGCTCGTTGCTTGTGCGTGTGTGTCTATCTTAGCGATGTCTCCATGAGTGCGTGTCTAGAAATGGCCCTGGTCACTCCCTTTTATAGTTGAAGGGGAGGACAGGGGCGATACATGCGTTCGCTACATGGCGTTTTGTGGGTGGAGGCGGTATGTCCGAGCTTTGTGCTTGCCACTATGGTGGCATGGTCCACGGAGTGGTCTTGTCCTCGGTGCACTGGAGCGACACGCCGGTCACACCCGATCCTGTGCGACGTGGGGGCTCCTGTGATGGCTTGACGCAGGGTATGACGTAGACTGTAGACGACATGTCGGTCGCTGTATGTTGACAGCATAGAGAGCGGAGGCCCCGTCGGTGCAGAGGCTGAACCATTGTGGGGGGGCTCGGCGGGCGCGAGCCCCGAGGCAACAGGGGTACGGAGGCGGGTAGCCGAGGCTCGGAGGGAGAAGTTGGTCTTTTATGCTGATTCCGAGGCTATAGGGACTTGGACATGACTCTCCATGCCGCACTGTCCTTAGAGCAGGTGGGGTTAGGCAGCACTGTGCCGCATGGGTGTCAGTCGTGGGCACAGTGCTGAGCACAGCGGCCGGTAACCCCTGCCCCATCCCATCCTGGACGGCATGGCGTTGATGCGACTCCCATCTCATTGGTCACTCCGCTGTGTCGAGCCGTCGTTCGGCTAATGTCACGGGAGTGGTTGGTTGCGTTAGTTGGACATGACGTCTCGGTCGAGGCGGCGGTGATGGGGTAGCTGCCGAGCCGGCCTCGAGCAAGGCAGAGAATCGGTACCTCGTTCGAGGCCTTTCGGGCGGGGCCTCGGGCATGGCAGAGAATCGGTACCTTGTCCGAGGCCTTGCGGGGCGGGGCCTCGGGCGAGGGGACCTTAGGCGAGGCAGAGAGTTGGTACCTCGTCCGAGGCCTTGCGGTGTGGGCCTCGGGCGAATCAGAGAATCGGCCGAGGCCTCATGGTTGCCTCTTGGCTTCGATATTTACAAGGTCTAAGCAATTTTTTCAGTTCTTGCTTAGGGTACCCCTTTTTATGGTATCCGACAAGGAGCGAGATGGTAATACAAGCACCAAGACACAAGATTTAGACAGGTTCGGCCGTCAGTATGACGTAATACCTACATCCTGTGTTCTGATGTATTGCATTGAGATGTATCGATCTTGTCCACTAGGGGACCCCTGCCTCTCCTTATATACTCTGGAGGGGTAGGGTCACAAGGAAAGTATCCTATTTGGTACTATACAATATCTTGCGGTGCACACCGAGCAGCGCCGTGCACGCCTTGATCTTGTGGGCTGGGCCACCTCTGATGGTGCGGCCCATGCCTTGTCTTGTGCATATCGGGGGCCATACCCCCACAGCTAGTCCCTGAGCTTGACATAGGTGACATAGTCACGTGGTGCCAGGGTTAGAAAGTAGAAGACCAGTCGAGCAGGCAGGCAGTCCCCGGGCGTAGCCTCAAGATGAGAAAAGCGCACATTCACTGCAAGGTGAAGTGTGCCCACTTAGTCCTTGAGCCTGCTGGAAGATGAAGAATGAATCTTGTAGCATGGTCAAAGAAAAAGAAGTCTGAAAGCTTGTCAACGTCGTCTGACATGCGCGTATCAAGACCCCAGACATGCTGCCCAAGATCAGCACCCTAATCTAAATAGCATGGAGCAGCTTGATAGCACACCGATGATACGTAGCAAGATCCGACCACCAAGGGAGCACCGAGGAGTCCCCAACGTCGCTGGCGATGTCCGAGCACCGAAGAGCGAGGAGTCCCCGGCGTCGCTGGCGATGTCCGAGCACCGAAGAGTGAGGAGTCCCCGGCGTTGCTGGCGATGTCCGAGCACCGAGGAGCGAGGAGTCCCCGGCGTCACTGGCGATATCTGAGCACCGAGGAGCGAGGAGTTCCCGGCGTCACTGGCGATGTTCGAGCACCAAAAAGCGAGGAGTCCCCGGCGTCGCTGGCGATGTCCGAGCACCGAGGAGTCCCCGGCGTCACTGGCGATGTCCGAGCACTGAGGAGCGAGGAGTCCCCAGTGTTGCTAGCGATGTCCGAGCATCAAAGAGCGAGGAGTCCCCGGCATCGCTGGCGATGTCCGAGCACCAAAGAGCGAGGAGTCCCCGGTGTAGTTGGCGACGTCCGTGTAGCGAAGTGTGCCCACTTAGTCCTCGAGCACGAAGAATCCAAGCGCCGAGGAGTAACCGGCGTAGCTAGCGATGAAGCATGAGCGACGAACAGTCGGGTCAACTAGTCGGCGGCCATGGCAACCAAGTCCAAGCGATGCCAAAGCACCGATCGTTAGAAGCAAAGGAGCAAAGAAACGACACCAAGGCAGAGCACCCCCTCCGGCACCCATGGCGAACCACCATGGGAAAAATGCATCGCATTACCTCGCCGGTGGACGATAGCTCAGTGGTTCTATCCTAACCACGAGCTAACCTCTCAAGCTAGTCACAGTTGCAAGGAATTGGACGGAGGTGGACGGTGCGAGGTGAATTGCGAGGACGCCGCCATTCGGTCTTAAGGATGACCAACGATGAGGAATCTTCAAATTAGGGCTCGAGATGGTACGACAACAGCAGTGCGCAGTCTTGGCGGGTAGCTAGGTTCTCACTTGAGTCATAGGGGAGCGCAATTACTCAAGAAGCGACCCGGCGCTGTGAGCTGGCTAAGGCGTAGCTCGGTGACGCCGGCGCGACGCTATTTAAGGCGGTGGTGACTGGGGCACAGCGTGGCGCTTTCTACTAAATGGACGAGGACAAAGACACCACGGGGAACGTCTGCACGCACGGGCAGATCAAGGACGGTAGAGGTAGTGGCACGATGCGCAGCGAGAGCTGTGTTGCCTCGGTGGGACGCAGACACCAGGTAGAGCAGCGGCACGTGGGGATGCCGCGTGCCTACGCGTGTAGTGCGCCTGACATGATGACACGGCGTAGAGGAACATGCGCATGCTGTGGCACGATGACGACAGTGCAAGGCAGCACGGTGACGAGACGATGACGGCTGTGGCACGACGGTGCGGGTAGAGACCATGTGCCGGCCGCAGCAGGCCAAGTGCGGCCACGCGCGCAACAGTCCCGCATAGGCAAACATGAGGTGGCAGAGCCACGCAGGGCGACGGCTGAAGCGGGTAGCAGCAGCACGGCAGCGGGTTGAGGGTGGCAGTGGCCAGCAGCGCGGTGCCAGCAGTGCAGCCGGCTTGCGGCGGCCAGAGGCAGGCTTGGCCGACCAGACGAGATAGGGCAGTGGTGGGCAGGGCCTGCGCGGTGGTGTGCGCGCGCGTTGGGCAAACCAGCGCTGTGGCGCCGAGCCGAGGCATGGTGATCGCGCCCAGACGCTGATACTAGCCAGAAACGTGCCATGCACGATTTTTAAAGCGCCCCAAAAATCAAATTCATTACTTCAAACACCGAACCACCTATTCTATACTCAAGACGGCATGTTAGGCTACTAAAACAAACCCTAATACCCCATCACTCCTTAACCTGATTCTTCTACAAAAATTGCCAAACTTGGCCTTGTCAAACCATTTTCTGACTTGAGAGATTTGGTTAAGTCTTGCTCGGATTCACATCAACTTCGCTTTCCAAGCTACTAGGTATGCTAGCTAGTGAATTCCTTTCACGACCGCAAGTATTTCATCGTCATCAACAAGCTTTGTACTACAAACTTTATTAAAGAGTTTCGTATACACGTTCTATAGCATTTTCGCTCAATAAAAATTTGCGAACATTGTTACTTGATAATTTCATGCGTCACGAACAACTTTGCGTTATGCATTTCCGTAGGTCATTTTAAGTTACGTAAATTGATTTACACACTATATTACATGCACTATCACATAACAATGATGCTCATGACATGTTTTAGCAAAAGATTTTTAGTGTAACATAGAGGGTGTTACATTGTCATCCCTAGTGATGATGCCAGAGATATGTGCTGGTACTTGTAAGGAAAATGGACCCTTGGCCCATTTACTTTGGATTTTGGTGTTTGATGACCAACACAACCAAATTGGACTAATGAATTTGCAAGTGTTTGTTTTGTAGTCCAATAGGGTGCAAGACGTGACTTGGACGAAGGCGACGTGATGATCTGATGATCAGCACCTCAAGCAAGACCTTAGAAAAACAAGAAAAGACCCAAGATGTCAAACAAAGTCCAAGCATGAAGATAGGAACCAAGCCGTGCGCAAGATCGCGAAGAAACGAGCTCGCAGAGGCGACCGGACGCTGGACCGGACGCTGGAAGCGCGACCAGATGCTGGACCGGTGGCTCGATAGACAGGCGACCGGACGCAAGGACCGGACGCAGAAACGCAGCGTCCGATCGAGTACAGAGAGCTTCCAGGTGCGTGAAACTGCGACCGGACGCTGGCAGCGTCCGATCGATAGTTCGTGGCTACAACGGTCGGGACGACCAGACGCGTCCGGTCAGGACGATTCAGCGTCCGGTCAGTAGCAGATTTGTGGGAGTTCGACCCCAACGGCTACTTTCTCAGTGGGGCTTATAAATACAACCCCCAACCAGCCATTTGATATGTGTGGAGCTGAGCAAACATACCAAGGGTGTTGATACACCATTTTAGTGATCTCCACTTGCTAAGTGCTTAGTGTTTCATCAGGTGATTAGCGTAGGTGCTTTGCGAAGTGCTTAGGTTGATTAGACCACCGCTTATGCGCTTGCTCTAGGTGTATGTCTAGTGTTTAGTGAGGTTTGCATACCTCTTACCACCCCGTGCTTGCGAGCACAAGAGTTGTACATCGGAGGGGCTTGAAGTCTTGCGAGATCGCACCAACCGCGTTTGTGGTGCGGCCGCCACCGTGTACCGAAGGGAACAAGGCCCGCGGCGTTTCGGCCGAAAGCTTGATAGTGAAGACGGCGGGGAGCATCCGGGAGAGGCTTGCTGGAAGGCACATCGGAGACCCACTTGCGCGTGGGGAAGGCCCGAGGCTATCCACGGAGTTACCCGACCGGGAGCTTGACCCTTGCGAGGGATTCCTTGCGAGGGGCTCCAACGAGGACTAGGGGGAAGCTTGCGCGCTTCTCGATACCTCGGTAAAAATACCGGAGTCATCGACGGGAGTTTGCATATCTCTACCTTGCTCTTTAAGCTTCTGCATTTATATTGATCATATTATTATCATTTGCGGTAGAGATAGCAACACACTAGCAAAACCGTAGTTGAATATCTAGATATATTATCTTTTGCATAGGTTTTGCTAGAGGTAGAAAAAGAGGCCATAGTTTAGAGTGAGATTTTTAAGTTGCCTAATTCACCCCCCCCTCTTAGGCGTCCACGTGTCCTTCAATTGGTATCAGAGCCGGTTGGCTCATATTTGGACCTTTGGCTTAACCGCCGTTGAGCCGACGCTATTGTAGAGTGGTTGGGATAGATACCGCTAGGCCTCCACAATTTGACGGCACTAACTTCCCATACTATAAAGCTAGAATGGCTTGCCATCTTGAGGCGGTTGATTTGGGTGTATGGAGAGTCACTCGTGACGGGATGAAACCCATCAAGAATCCCGAAAAACCCACAAAGAGTGAAGAAAAAGAAATGCATTTTAATGCTAGAGCTAAGAATTGCTTGTTTGAATCATTTAGCATGGATGTGTTTAACCAAGTGTTCACCTTAAATACGGCACATGAAATTTGGTTAAAACTTCAAGAGCTCCATGACGGTACAAGCAATGTCCGTGAGCAAAAACATTGTCTAGCTAAGCAAAATTATGATTCCTTTGCTATGAATGATGATGAGCTTGTTCGTGATATGTATTCTCGATTGAATCTAATTATCAATGAGCTCCATTCAATAGGATTATTAAAGCTAGATGATGCGGACATCGTGAGGAAGATCATCTCCGTTCTACCACAAAAGAAATATGCAAGCATCATCACCATCCTTCACAACATGGAGAACTTGAGCACCATGACCCCGGGCATTGTCATTGGCAAGCTAGTGGCATTTGAAATGTCACGTAAGATGGGTCAAGGAGAAGCATCTTCATCAAGCAAAGGCAAAGCTCTCGCTTGTAGCGAAAAGAAAAAGATGAAGGGCAAGAAAGTTGAGTCAAGCTCAAGCTCAAGCTCCTCAAGTGAAGAAGAAGAAGAAGATGAGGATGATGATGATGATGAACAAGAATCAAGTGATGATGATCAATCTTCCTCCTCCACCTCCGACCTTGATGAAGAATCAATCAAATTAATCAACAAGGTGGAGAAGATGATCCAAAGGCTCAATGTCAAGGGTGTGCCCATCCAAATTCAAGATCTCATTTTCACCAATCAAAGAAATGAGCAAAGAAAGAGAGGATGCTACGGATGCGGTGAGATGGGGCACTTTGTGGAAGTTTGTCCAAACAAGCCCACACCCAAGACAAAGAAGAAGGCGTGCAAAAACAAAGCCCTCACAACAATAAGGTCATGGGATGATTCTTCAAGTGAAGAAGAAAACCATCACAAGAGGCGAGGTCACAAGCGCTCATCATCAAGCTCTTCTCGTGTGTGCCTTATGGCACGAGGTAACAAAAGCTCATCCTCTAGTGAGAGTGATAGTGATGATGATTTGCCTTCTTACAATACAATTGTGCAACAAAATCTTAAATATGCTAAAGTTTGCACTAGTCAACAAAAGAAGCTCAAAACTTTAAAAGAAGAACTAGGTAGTTCACAAGAAGCATACAAGAATTTGCTTGAACAATATGAAAACTTTGCAAATCACAATGTTGAACTATCTACTAAAATTGAGCAACTTGAGGCTAGTGCAACAACAAGGGCATGCACAATTAATGATAAGCAACTTGAAAAGAAAAATGAAAAATTAAAAGAAAAGTTAGCTAGCTCACAAAATGATTATCAAAGTTTGCTTGCTAAAATGGAAGTCATGTGCAAACATTGTGATGAGCTAACAAATCAAGTTGCTAATCTTGAGGCCGAAAAAAATACCCCCACCAAGGCATCTAAAAGAAATGACATAATTAAAAAGGATGCATCTACCTCTTGCAATGATTTATGTTTAGACTCACCTTTGTGCAACCAAGCTTGTGTTAAGAAAGTGATTGTAGATACATGCACACAAAAGGTTGCAAAAGAGAATGAGCAACTCAAGCAAGAAGTAGCTCGCCTCACCAAGGACTTGACTCAAATGAAAGGCAAGGCGAAGCAAACCCAACTTCATCAAGATAACACCGTCAAGGGAGTGAAGAAGCTTGATGAAGGACAAACCGTGGTTTGCTACGTGTGCCACAAAGAAGGCCACAAGTCCTATGAGTGCAAGGTAAAGAATGGGGGAGGAGCAAAGAAGAAGGAGAAAAAGCAAACAAGCAAGCTCTCCAACACCTACACCAACAAGGTGGACAAGAAGGCCTCCACACCTTATCTCTTGAAGAAGAAGAAAAATGACAAGGTGGTGGCCATCAAGGTGAACAAGCAAGCAAACAATGGGGTCAAACGCTTTTGGGTGCCAAAGGAAATCATTTCCAACATGAAGAGCACCAAGAAGGTTTGGATCCCGAAAGGGAAGTAAGAAGTCCGTCGGTCCTCGGGGAATTTGGAGTCTTGGCAAAGTATGGGTGCATTTCATGGGGTGCATTATGTTGGGCAAAGCCATTGCCAAGTGGGTTAGTGGATACTATGAACCTAAATTCCCCTTTCCATGTTAGGTAACTAGATGTTATTACTTTTTAAATTGGTACATCTTGCAATTAGATTTTCCTACAATTGGTATCTTTAAGCATCTAGTTACTTCTCATGCCTAGGGTTGCATTTGCATGCTTATATCTTTTGTCATGCATACACTAGGTATTTCATATGGTAGGCTTGCTCGGTCTCATTTGTAACCCTTGGAGCAAACCTACATGGTTTAAAATTGCTTAGGAGCACGGCACATAGCTTGTCTTACTATTGTTTATCTAATATGTGCCAAAGTCCAAATTGTAGATAATTTTCTCCCAAATATCATCTTTCAAGTGGTATTTTGACTCCAAAATCAATTGTGCACGAGTACTACAAGTATTCCATGTCTCCATGCACAAATTTAGGGGGAGGATCATCTACAAGATGGACGCTTTGAGACTAACACCTTTTCAAGTTTATCATGTGTGTAGTAGTCTCATTGCAAGGAAAATGGAGTCCCCGGAGATAAGCATCGTTCTTCAATTGGCATCATCATGTTGATTTCATTTCATATTTATATGCTTTCTCCATGCATTATATAGATTAAACTCTCTTGTGCAACAAATTGCTAATTATGCATATGCTTTGCTTTCTACCATATGTATGCATATATTTAGGGGGAGCTTAGTCTATATAATGCGAGAGTCAAATTTTGTGATCCATTTCACTCTATACACAAAGGATCATGAAATTTGACCCTCCCTTGTGCTACTAATGTCTTCCTTTTTAGTGTTTGATGCCAAAGGGGGAGAATTTGAAGGACCAAAGGCAAGCATCAAGTTGATGTCTACAAGTGGTAATGGTCCGAGAAATGGAGGAAAGTGAATTATGGATTAGTTATGGATTAGTCTATGTAATGGGAGAATTTTTTTAGAAAGATAGGCTTTAATCCATAATATCACATGGGGGCATTTGCAAGGGCAAGACATGCTTTTAAGTAAAGTTTTAATTGGTATCTATCAATTAGTATCATATAACCTTGCCCTTTGCATTGCATCCTAGCAAGTAGATAATTTTTTAATTTAAAATTTTTATCATTTGCTTGCTTTGGTCGTGTTGTCATCAATCACCAAAAAGGGGGAGATTGTAAGGAAAATAGACCCTTGGCCCATTTACTTTGGATTTTGGTGTTTGATGACCAACACAACCAAATTGGACTAATAAATTTGCAAGTGTTTGTTTTGTAGTCCAATAGGGTGCAAGACGTGACTTGACGAGAAGGCGACATGATGATCGATGATCAACACCTCAAGCAAGACCTTAGAAGCACAAGAAAAGACCCAAGATGTCAAGCAAAGTCCAAGCATGAAGATAGGAACCAAGCCGCGCGCAAGATCGCGAAAAAACGAAGCTCAGCAGAGACCGAGACGACGCCGGAAGCTGAAGCAGACCGGACGCCTGGACCGGTGGGTTTCGGCAGACAAATGACCGGACGCAAGGACCGGATGGCTGGCAACAACCGACCGGACGCGAAACGCAGCGTCCGATCGAGTCTGAGAGAGGTTCGAGCACGTGAAGCGGGACCGACGACGATTTGGCGGCGTCGATCGGTAGTTCGTGGCTTCTAACGGTCGGGACCGGACGCGTCCGGTCGGTCACGACGATCGTCCGGTCGAGAGCAGATTTGCGGGAGTTCGACCCCAACGGTTACTTTCTCAGTGGGGCTTATAAATACAACCCCCAACCGGCCATTTGATATGTGTGGAGCTGAGCAAACATACCAAGGGTGTTGATACATCATTTTAGTGATCTCCACTTGGTAAGTGCTTAGTGTTTCATCAGGTGATTAGCATAGGTGCTTTGCGAAGTGCTTAGGTTGATTAGACCACCGCTTATGCGCTTGCTCTAGGTGTATGTCTAGTGTTTAGTGAGGTTTGCATACCTCTTACCACCCGTGCTTGCGAGCACAAGAGTTGTACATCGGAGGGGCTTGAAGTCTTGCGAGATCGCACCAACCGCGTTTGTGGTGCGGCCGCCACCGCAAAATCTGCGAAGGAACAAGGCCATGGCGTTTGGCCGAAAAGCTTGATAGTGAAGACGGCGGGAGCATCCGGGAGAGGCTTGCCGGAAGGCACATCGGAGACCCACTTGCGGCGTGGGGAAGGCCCGAGGCTATCCACGGAGTTACCCGACCGGGAGCTTGACCCTTGCGAGGGATTCTTGCGAGGGCTCCAACGAGAACTAGGGGAAGCTTTGCGCTTCTCGATACCTCGGTAAAAATACCGGAGTCGTCGACGGAGTTTGCATATCTCTACCTTGCTCTTTAAGCTTCCGCATTTACATTGATCATATTATTATCATTTGCGGTAGAGATACAACACACTAGCAAAACCGTAGTTGAATATCTAGATAGATTATCTTTTGCATAGGTTTTGCTAGAGGTAGAAAAAGAGGCCATAGTTTAGAGTTAGATTTTTAAGTTGCCTAATTCACCCCCCCTCTTAGGCGTCCACGTGTCCTTCAGTACTACATAGTATTACTAGAATAACACTAAGCAGTTCTTATTAATGCAAGTGACTAAAGAGAATATATATAAATCTATGAATACAAAGTATCCGCAAGCGCACAGATAATATACCATTGTAGCATTTTACCCGAGAGTATTCCAGGTATCGTTATTTATATTTTTACCATAGGGAAGGTCTAGCATGGACATGTATTGATAACTTATACTATTGAAGGATAAATAAACCATAGCCAATACTCTACTCATAATAGGGATAAGTCATAGGATAAGATATGTATAAATGATAAGTATTGACAGTGATAAATCACTCAGAGCACTCATTTCTATAGCATTAGCATGGTCAGGTAGAGTATTAGAGGAATAATTACTAAGTCATTTTTAATTACAAGTCATAGCATGCATTTGATTAGTGCAATTACACCTAGTAATCATTGCTAAGATCATCATCATATCTATACATAAGGGATATTACTAAGGAAGATTGAGGGAAGAGGTTGTTCCAGCTTCGTAATCGGACCCTACGTGCACCTATATTCAGGGAGTGGACTACAAAGGACTCAACGGGAGTGTCGCATCCGTGATCTACCACATGACACGGAATATAGGGTGTATCCGTAGGTAAACAACGTATAAGCACCACACTTACACAATGTCGACCACCCACCCATGGATCCCTAGAGTGAGCGCTATACGAACTTGTGCATAAACATGGTAATACTCTAACTATACTAAGCATATAATCAAACTAGAGGACGAACATCATAACGAAGAACATGAATAAGATGAATACTAATATTGTCATAACAATTGTAACTAGCATATAAAAATAATGGAGAAACAAAAGAGAGGGGTACAAAGTTTATATCAAACCACACTCTTGACAAGATCGGGAATCCAAGCGAAGTCCTGCTTGCCTCCCTCTAGATCTATCCTAACTAGCTATGCTATGGAGGAGGAGCTCTTAGGAGATTAGGGTTTCTGTCTTCAAATGACTTGATGACTTATGATGCCTGGAAGGAGGCAGGGGCTGGATTATATAGCCCTGAGGGTCCAACGTGAGCCCTTGGATCAAATCAACTTAAGCAACGACCTAGATGCGTCCTCAAAGGCGGTGGAAAACTGACGTAGAAGCTGGCTGACAGGTGGGCCCCCTGGGGGGGCCTGCAGGTGGGGCCAGGCGGCCCCACTTGGCAGTCTCTCGGCCTCCGCTTCAGCGTGGAGTCCTCCCGAGTCTTCTGTAACCTTCTGGAGTTGGTTTCATGGTGGAATTCTGATTTTCCTTTGACGTTTAGATCCCTCTTGATGGTTTTCTGATTAAACCCTGCTGAAAACACAAATTCACCAAAACTCGTCGAATTTATTAGTTTAAACCCCTAGACCTTTGTTGGTGATTATATTATATGGGTTAATTTGAACCATGCCATTATAAATGTCATGTTTTGGAAATCTACCACTACTATTCACGATATTGGAAATATGCCATTATAATTTCTACTTTCCTTGAACCATGCCATTTTATACGGCTGACTACCCCTTGGGCCCATCTACATACGCATGTATTTCTATATTACCCAAACTGCCCCTTTCTTCTTCCTCAGTCAAGAAGCTAAAATCTCAAAACAATGGCGTCATGAGGTGTGTGGACAGCACAAGGCGTGGGAGTGGGGGCGACTGTCGGTGAAGCGCGGGTGCAGCAGTCCTCCACATACATCATCTCTCTCGCTCTCTCTCTAGCTCATGCCACCAGCTAACGGCGGACCATCTCGTTCCCTTCCCTCGCCGTCAATGAAGAAAGCAACAGGGCCGGCACAAGGGTGGCCGTGAACCCGACGATCCGACGCACCAGAGGAGGGCGGCGGTGTTGTAGCGGTCGCGACGGCGCTTCGTGTGTGTGGGCCCCCACCCTGCTGTGGCGGCGTGGCTGGATCTGCGGGCGCCAGTGCGGCTGAGTCCACCGACAGCGCCATGGCAGCCTGTCGAGCACTTGATGCGGGAGAGGAGGGCGCAAGAGCCTGGCCTAGCTGCTCCATGAGGCAGTCCCAGAGCACGTGGGCCTCATGCTGGCCCAGGGACGTCGGGCGGAATGTATGTAGCCGACCGCCGGCGAGGGCACCACCCGCTGCTTGGACCCGCCGGCGCGTGGTTAGGGATGTTCGGTGGTAGGGTCAGGGGTATAGGCACGAGCGAGGCACTTGTCTCCGCAGAGTTGTTGTGGTGGGCTGCAGTGCACCCCCGCCGCCCAATAGGGCGGAGGCCATCGCCGGCGCCAGCGAGGTTACACGAGCTCGATTGGTGCGATGGCAATTTGGATCCAGGAGAGCGGTAGTGGTGGTTGAGCTCGACGGCAACCATGCCATGGGAAGCAGTGGCGAGGGTGTTGGGGATGAGGGCCGACGCTGCCGCCACCATGTTCGCCGCCGACAATACCTCCATGCCTTGTATTGAGGAGAAGAAATAGATGAGGAAGAAAGGGGCATTTCAGGCAATAGTGGTCTGCAACCGGGTCCAAAGACATCTAAGATGTAGAAAATGGCATGCTTCAAGTAAAATGTGAATTGTAATGGTATATTTATAAATAGATGAATAGTAATGGTAGATCTCCAATCCATGATATTTCTAATGGCATGGTTCAAATTAACCCTTATATTTATGCCCTTATGCATGGTTATTTGACGGTTTATAATAGTTGTTAACTACCGTCAACACCGCCGTCGGAGTAGCTGGCTGGGCCTAGGTGGCCACAAGGATGGCGGCGGCGGGGCCTTTCTCCGATGACGTTGCGGGATTTGGTGGAGCAGCGTGGCATCGGCGCAGTGGAGCGAGGCTGCGGGCTCCCAGAGCGGCAGGGGCACTGCTCTGGCGCTCCAGTGGCCCCAGGGACGGTGGTGGAGCTACGGTGGGCGGATACGCGGTGGGGCTATGGGTGATAGCGGGCGCGGAGGGCGGCGACAGCGGTGCCCTGCCGGCCTAATCCGACACTCCTAGGGCCGGATCCAGTGCTTCTGTGGTGGCAGCGGCATGCGGCGCCGGTGTTGGAGACGGAGGCCGACGTCGGCTTCTGGGACGGCGGCGGCTTGCTGCAGGTATGGTGGCTTGGTTGCTAGCAGCGGATTGTGGCGCCTAGACCTACTTGGTAGCTGCTAGTGCAGTGCAGGACAACGTTGGTTGACGGCACTAGCGCCAATGGCCACTTGTCTGCAATCTACAAGTCCAGTGCGGCGTCTTCGTGGTGATGGCATTGACAACGACCAATCTTGGAGTTGGATGGAAGTTCGGTGGTGGCGTCTTCGACGCACACATGTTGGGGCCGTCCGGCACCTTCATGAGGCGTTTTGCTGGGGTTGGCAATTTTAGGTTGGCTGCGGTTATCTTTAACCGGCGTCAACAATGGTTGGCCACGCATGCCAGTGCCCGGTTGTTTGTGTCTGCGACAACTTGCAGAAGGCAACTCTCGGTGGACAAGAACACGGGAACGGTGCTTCGACGTCTTATGTGTGGCATCACAAGACTGTCTTGGCTCATGCAGCAACATGGTGTGGTGACCCGAGATATTTTGGTGCTTGGCGAGATGGCAGTGGCTGTGAGGCTGGCGCCACATTGTCAAATCACGCTTGCCGTGACTCGGTTGATGAGGCTGTGACATCTCAGTGGCGGCTCACTACGACTACATCCATGCTTTGGGCTTGTGGTTTTGGGTGGGGCATCTAGAGAAATCCTTGCTCGGCTATGTTGATGCTGACAATGATGACACCTATGGGTGCCGTGGACCTCGGTGGAGGCATTGTCATGTGCCCTCATCCCATTCCCGCCTCTACCCTGGGGTTCGTTTCCTGGTTGAAAAACCCATGCCGGTATTCCGGTTGGCTTTGTCGGAGTCTACGGATGTCGTTTCGTCCATGGAGACATCACTTAGTGAAGCCCTTGGTGGATGTTGCTGCAATAGGCAGGGCGGCCTTTGGTTTTGCGGGCTGCTTTGATTGTGGTGGTTTGTCATGCCATTGCTAGAGTTGTGTGTTGGTTTTCGGTTGTGGTGTTGTACAGTGTGTTTTTATATACTCCTCCTTTATTAATACGTAGACCGGCAGTTTAACCTGTGGGCTTCTGTTAAAAAAAACACCTCGGTGTCAGACAAGTCTGGCATCGCTGAGATGCACGTGGGAGCTCACCCGGGGCAAGGAGATCTAAAGCAAAGGAAGAAGTTAAATATCCCTAGCCATGACGCTCTCTCGAGAAGCACCATGCTGCCCCTTCGTGCGCTGAGCACAGGAACAAGGAGAAAAAGAGAGGGCTTTATTCTTTCACTCACCTTGTCATGCCAGTGAAGACCATTACCGGCAACCTCGTTGGCTAGGGGTCGACCCACCACCAGCAGGACGAAGGAGAGGAGGATATCCATTGTCCTTGACATAACACTCATCCAAGCAAAGCTGAAACTACAAACTTAATATACTAATCTTTCTGCCGCCAAGGCTGCCGGAGAACAGAACCGGGGGGGGCAGAACTAGAGCCGCATTTGAGAGGTTTGGAAGTTCAGAGTCCTAGAGTGATGTTTTGACGAAATGTACATTAATCAAACATCCTATAACCTATGCGTGCATAATGATCGAATCATGATAAACCTAATTCCAAATTCAAAAGGATACTGAGTCGGCGCTCTGTCAGCAAACTCGTTGCACACCCACTTCGGCTCAATAGGGCAAGGAACAAAACTACCAGAATTCAGCCAAATCTGATCGAAATTGCACAACGATGCTACATGTTCCTACGAATCTCAAATTTGGAACGTTGTAACAACACACCATGGAACCAAACAGCTCTGCGTACATGCATCCAGGTTTACATGCGACCACTGGAACATAGACGCATACGGTATACCCCTACTACATCTATAGGTTTTACTATGGATACAATGATAAAACCAGAGTCTTGTAAAAAAAATGATAAAACCGGAGTTCCAGGAGCCAAGAACACGAGGACAGACAAGTTCAGTCTACACTGGTATGCTACGCATAATAAGTCTCTCTTGAGCAATATAATGTAGTAATTATTAAATGCTCCGTCTAAATAAGAGGAGACCTCCCAAATGTGGGGGAGCAGTGGCAACAACATAATCACTAGGACCATTGTGATGGCACGGCATGTTCTCAAGTTCCTTTCTTCTCCCTGGAGTTGCTCACTGCTTCAAGGGCTCCCAAGTTCAATCGGATCTTACCTGCCAGCAAGAACATACTAAATAAGCATGAAAGTTCCTAGCAACATAATAAGTGATTGTTTTGGAAGCTTGCAATTACAGGGGACCGAGAACGGGATGTGCTTCTGCTCCTAGGGCTTCTGCTCGCAGATCTTGCATGAGAAGGCTGAAAAAGAGTTAAATCAATTGCATTGAACAAGACAATTATGGCAAGCTCGGTTATAATGAGCTTGGGATACTTACAGAAGAAACTGGGGATCGAGATCTTGATAGCGATCTGCAAAAGGTACCAGAAACAAATTCCATTACTTAAGGATGCGTTAGTAGCACTCTAATCTGTGATATAAAATTGCGATCAAAACTAAACTGGCAACTTGAGATGTGCATAAAGAGGTAACGTTCCACAGCATATGAATGAACTGAAACAGGAGGGAAGCTGCAATGCAAGTACACATTTTGGTGTTCAATATATGCTTAATACTCCCAGAAAAATAATGTAGTTTTTCAGCCTATCAGGTAATTAGGCCATAACTGGAATGCAAATAAGCAAACAAAGCAAGGTGTATATTGAATTGTTGTTAATGTCAACTTCTTTGGCTAGTGCGAACCTTGACAAGGAAATGGCTACAGAGAGCCATAATGCAAAAGACACCATAGGAATTTTTACTAAGATGGCAGCATTAGTCAAACAAAAATGCAAACTTATAAATTAAGGTTCATTTATATGGAGTCATTGATCTTAATAGTAGACATTTGTTTTAATAACACCACAAGATTCACTTCACATTTTCTTACTGTCAGTCCTATCTTGCTCATAGGACTGGTCGTAGCCCACTTGTCATACATGCATCACAATCCAGCTCTACTATCCAAAGTACCAAACCATCCACTCCGATTCTCAAAACATCCAATATTATATCAATGCAGTCCCCAGATCGCCGCATGGCCAAATCTAGGAAAAACAAAAGCAAACCTTGAACAGTGGAGGTTAGCCAGCAAGCTATGTATGTTTAATCATTGAACCACAGAGCAAATTCAAGTCATACTAATTTAAAGAGAAATCAGTACATCACAAAAGTTATGCTAATTTAAAAGAAATCGGTACACCAAAAAAACATATCACAGCTGATTTCAGGAGGCGTTCCAAAGTATATCAAGTTAAAATTCTGGCACCAAACTTTGTTTCTTCTTCTTGCTTTAACAATAAACAGAAAAATATTTTTCTTTTGAAATATGTTTTTATCATTATTAAAATCTGAGGCAAATATATGTGAATTTTATCTGTAGAGTCTTTTTCTACTTTTAAAATATAAAGCAGGACAAATTTGTTGTTAAACTCAGAAAAAAAGAGCTGTGGGTTAATGATGTATGAAGTTGATTAATAAGGAGAGGACTGAAGCTTTTCCATGAGGAAAAAGAAACAAAGAGGTTCTGCCATGCTACGGAGATGACTGGTACGGCAGGAAAAGGTGACAAAACTATTGTTTTGAAAGAAGGTAAAATTCTGGTAACACCTCTTTCTATACCCTCTCAATTTGGCATACTTCTGAAGGATCCAATACTCCCTGCTACAACATTGAAAGATTTATCTAGAAGTTTGTGATAGAGCCAAACCTTCAGCATGTTCTATAAGGTTAGGGTAGAGCACATGCTTAAAAATTCAGAGCTGCATTTGTAGAAGTATGTACAAGGCAGTCTCTCAGCTCGGGCATTTTGTTTGTTCGGCAAGAGTATATCAGGTAGTAGGAAATAATTAAGTTAACGCGGCACTCTCCTATCAGTTGTTACATCTGCCATGGCCCTGCTTTAAGCTAGTCTACAAAATGATGACATGTAAGTCAGGTTTCAATATTTTTTAGCACCATAGTGTACTGCAGAATACGTTAAAGATGATTCAGGACAAGATCTGAATGGTTTCACCATTTATTTGACAACCCGTTTTCTTCAAACAATATTAGCACTTTCAGTTTCGCAAATGTACATTTCTTATTGACATAGATTCACATACCTTTCATCCACAGGTGAGGGTGACCGAGAAAGAGATCTAAGTAAGTAACAACAAATTATTAGTGCTGCCATAAGACTTGGATATCAAATTTGTCAGCATGTATACATACTTTGGACTCCTGCTCCTGCTGTAACTGGGGCTTCTAGAGTACGAGCGGCTACGGCTTCTGCTTCGTGATCTAGCATCATACTCCCTCACCTATAATAGAACAAGAATCAACATAATTCATAATCAAATAGACATGATCTAAGGCATTGTAACAATTTCCAAAACTAAACTGGGGTAAACATGAGAATACATACCCTGATATACGCCCTTGAAAATGCATTCCTGAACTGTGAGTCATCAAGCTTCCTAATCTAACGATGGCAAGAGGAAAATTCATGAGTAAAATCATGACACATGAAACAGGAAAGAACAGACATTTAATTAGAGCACTCTCTTCAACAGTAAAACAGAACCTCTGAAACAGTAACAGATGAGAGAAAATGGTTTTAAGTTCACATTAAAAGAAATGAGTAAACGACATGATAAACCCACCGCATATTTCATATCGTCATAATTTGTATAATCCACAATTCCAATAGTTTCTGCAGCACAAGAAAGAAGGAGCAGATATCATCAATATGTAGAAATTGAGGATAAAGCCTGAATATTTCATACTTCAAAGGGGCAGTGAAGCAATAAGTTAGGAAACATGGTTACAAAATCAGGGATTACGTTTACAACCATATGCTGCAATGAAATAGCAGAAAATGTGTTCAGGAGTGCTCAAACAACTAACCTCCGGCCTCACGGTATACATCAGAGAAACAGACATCACCGGCGCGCCGCATGTGGTCCTGAAATGTAGTAAATGAGTTCTTTCCAGCAGAAGTCCTGGAAGAAGTGAATTATAAAGAAATTACCTTCAGATCTTGCCACGATGCCGATGAAGGTAAACCAGTGACCATAACTGCACGATTCAGAAAATCAAACTTGAGAGTCTGTGTAAGGACCTATAAGGAAACTTTCTCATATGACAAAAGTACCAACCACGGAAATCAGAGCGCCTAGAAACACCTCCACGGCGTGCACTGCTATAGCTGCTTGAACGATCATAAGAATAAGGATGACCTCTGCCACCATGAGCTAATTCAACCTGAGTAGAAAATGCATTTTCAGTAAATGCAAGAAAACCCAAACCAGTCCTCTCTTCTAGGAGAATCATTAAAAAAAAGCTTGTTATACATACCCGCAACCTGTAGCCATCAAAGTTATACCCATCACGGCCATAAATTGCATCATCAGCATCACGTGGATCCTCAAACTATAAAAGCATCATTTTTTTGTTAGCACCAAATGTTTGGTGACATCAAAACAAATTATATCAGTCAGTTTGATTTGAATGGTTAAAGCATGATCTAAATAGGTTTAAAACTGAGCAGAGTAATAGAGCAGTTGTACGTATTTAAAAGAATACTATTCTTACAGAATCAGACCATAGCAAAATATCCTCACCTCAACGAAAGCGTATCCAGGAGGTCTTGGAGGTATTTTCAAGTCGATATCCAAAATACGGCCATACTGCACAATTATACATTGGAGGGGAAAAAAGTCAAGGCATTGTCATAACGGTTCAATAAAAGCACAGGTGATGCAGAGACAAAATAGAAGGTATCGGGCGTCATTGTAAAACAGGTAATATTGTTTACTTCAGACAAAGAGAACTACATATATGACGTTTCTTTAGTTGACATAACTCAATAAAAAACACGTACTGAACTCAAACAAAATTCTTGTGCAACCCCCAACCAAATTTCAGATAATATATACTACTCCCTCTGATAGTCCATTTGGACTTTGGCACAAGATTAAGGTAAGGAGTACAATGACCCTGTTGCCACCAATTGTGCTACAGTTAATGTAGATAACACGTGTACTGCATTGATTAGGCGCCTTTAAGCAGGTGTAGACATGGAAGAATGAGAGTAAAAGATGTCACAAAGTTGTGACGGACCTATATTTGGTGATCTAAGAGAATACTAGATGGACTTATATTTTGGAATCAGAAGAAGTAGTTAATGTCGTAAAAAAAAAAAATGTAAACATTCAGCTCCATACTACATTCTCACATTAATAGGATATTGAAATTGCTGTCTTGCTGGGACAGAAAATGTTATTGACTGGGCAGGATTTAGCATATGCCCTGACCAATCTAACACTTGCTTGCAAAATGAAAAGTCAGACAAAGGTATACATGTAAAACAATTGCAACCCACCTTGTAGAAGAGATCCTCAACCTCCCTCTCACGGATGTCCCCAGGGAGGTTGCCTACATAGATGGTACGGCTGTTGCGTCTGCTCATCGTTTTCTGCAGTCCAACACAGGTAAGTACGTCATTGTCTCAGAAATGGGAAAAATATTGGGGGCAAACCACCATGCAAAAGATAGTAGGGTCACAAAAGAATATAGTTCTCCACGAATGTGTCTTTTACCTAAAACCCTACACCAATTTTCTAAGGAGACTGGTAATATCAAGAGACAGAATTTTATTTAAAAACATCCTAGTCGAAAGTCGAAACAACAGGAAGAACATGGTGGCCATAACTATATGCGGAGCATTATTAAATAAATGAAAATGAAGTAGCAGCATCCTTGACCATGAAAGAAATGATGCTTTATCGGAAAATGTAACAAAGAGCACTATAAGTCTATCAGACTGCTTTATCAGCCAGCCCACAGTGTTTTCCTCTCACAACGAACCAACACCAGCCGGGCTTATCAGCCCAGAAATCAGCCAGCGAACAGGCCGTATAACATGTTCTCTATCTCCCTTTTTGTTTCTTTTTTGAACACTCCTTTTTTTTTATTACTCTTATTTCAAAAGGCACTGTACCGTGTGTTTAAACCGTTAATCTTGTACCGTGTTCAATCATGCAAAGGCTTCTATGGTTTCAGTATCATTGCAGCTCCACCCTTACAACACACTAACATGGCCACATGGGGCGCCGTGGCGAACTTTAGCAAAGAGCGCCCCGGAGGAGGTTCGGTTAAACAATTTAGGCAGAATGGCAGCTGGAAAAGATGATCAAAAACCTAATCGAACCATGCAAGGGTGGATTGTCACGGGTCTACTCAAGTACTCCCGCAACGAACTGAACGGCAACATAAAGAGAGATTTTGACTAGCAAATCAAAGGAAAGGTAGGGACGAGACGACGAGAGGAACGGGCGGCGATTACCATCGAAACAAAATCGGAGCAAACAGGGAAGAAAAGCCAGTGGGGCGTGTGGGGATTAGTCGTGCGCACCTCCTGGAGCGGGGGGAGAGAGGGAGATGGGCCTCGACCTCGAGAAGGTTCGGGATTCGGGAGGCGACGCCGCGTGGTTGAATACTAGAAAATGCGACAGGAGCCAGTTCGCTTGAGATTATCGGCGAGAAAGAGCCACGCATTTCAGGTACGGAACAGTTTTTTTTTTTTCTGGTAACAAATCGGTCGCAACAGTAATAAGTCATGTCGAAAAGGTTAACTGATGCTGCGGCTGGCGAATGTGGCTGTGGGCGCTTTGAGATTCGTGCAGTGGACCGTGACGTTGCGGGCGTGTTGTGGCCTCGTGGGCTGGAACCCGTCGCTGCTGAGCAGTCGGACGGGTTCCTCTCGCCGACCACCCCCCTCCGTGCGTCGTACATACGAGGGAGGCAGTGATGCTTTCCGCGCGTCGGGCCCAGTCGACCCAGATATGTAAGTTTTTTTTTCTTTTTTCCTCTTTGTTTTTTCTTTCCTTTCTACTATTTCTTTTTGTTTTATCTTTTATTTTTTGTTTTGTTCTTTTATTCTTGTCGTATTTTATTCTTTTTAATTTTTCTTTCTTTTCATCTTTATTTTTTTATTTTTCTTTCTTTTCCTCTATTTCTTTTTCCCTTTCCTTTCTTTTTTTTAGTTTTTCTTTTTCGGTGGTTTTTTATTATTCTTTTTTTTCTTTTTTCTATTTTTATTTTTTATTATTTGTTTTCCTTTTATTTTTTTCTTTCATTCATTTATTTTCCTTTTCTTTTTTCCTATTTATAATTTTATGTTTCATTTTTTTATTTACAGAGACAAGTGGTATACATGCATTATTCTATCATGTATTTTTTTTGTGTCCGCGAGTAGAAATGTGATGTTTTACGATGTATTTTGTGATGTTCAGTAAGCATATGTTCATGTTCTAAGATATATTTTATGATGTTCGGTAGCATTTTTTCTTCATTTTATTTCACTCTAATTAATTACTTCACTAATTTCATTATTTTTATTTTACATTTTCATGATATTTGTGATATTCATGTAGTATATATATAATATTCTATGCTATATTTAACGATGTCTGTATAGTGTTAATGTGATGTTCTACGATATATTTGTGAGATTCGGTAGCATTTTTTTTCTTTTTATTTGACTATAATTAATTACTACACTAATTTTATTTTTTATTTTTTACATTTAATGATAGATATGATGTTCCCGTAGTATACATACGATGCTCTATGCTATTTTCTGTGATGTTCATATAGTATTAATGTGATGTTCGATGATTATCTTTAAATACAGGTTTATCATGAGATAAATGTTCGTTAAAAAATTTATAGAAATATATCTATGTGGGGTTTTGTTTTGAAGAGTTTATTGCAAGGAACACTGTCGAAGACCAATACTAGGGTACCCGAAGAGAGGGGCTAATGGTCATCAACATTAATTCATCTGAACAGTCAAGAGCGCGACTACGGCTCTAACCGACTCCTAGGCGCGCGGGCTCCGCCTTGTCCAGCCTCTAGGGGAGGGTTCCGCCTCGTCGACCCTTGGGTTTGCGCTCCGCCTCGCCTGACCCTAAGGTCATGAGTTTCGCCTCGCTCGACCCTTGGGATTGCGCTCCGCCTCGCCCAACCCCGAGGTCGCGAGCTTCGCCTCGCCCGGCCTCTGGGGAAGGGCTCCGCCTCGCTCGACCCCGAGCCACAGACTCCATCTTGCCCGATAGAGACCCATGCCGCCGCCAACCACTCCAGGTCCAAGTATATGGATCTAGGTCAAAGCTCTAACACCAGAGAGAAGACCAACACGCCCTGATATAACCCGCGGCCACGACGGGCCATACCCGAGGATTCACATTAGAAACAGTGTCGGGCGTACCGGTGTTGTTCTGCCTAACCCTCGTACGAACACTAAAAGGCATATTAGTTCACCACGACATCCGCCAGGACGGAGTGGAGCACCATGACCGACAGACGACGCCTACGCATGGCGTTAGTGATGGACAGGGCCGCGATGCGGAGCCGTCCTTATTGACATCTACAAGGTCGGCGGGACCCGCATGAAGTATAAGGACCTGGCCATCCTGAAGGCCTTCTCTCTCTCTCTCTCTCGTTCTTCTCTTTCCCTCCGCTGTAACCCGTGCTTTCCCTTGGCATATAAAAGGGAAAAGCAGGGCGCCCCATGAAGGGGATCGATCGATCGATTGAGGCCAGACTCGATCGAACCATCACAAACCCATCGAACCTCAAAACGACCAGAACACAACACAAGCACACGACTGAGCTGCAACCGAGCTCCCGGCACCCGTTCACTCTTTCCACCAGAGACTTGGGACATGTCCCTCTCTCGCCCGTTTGTAACCCCTACTACAAACTTTCAATACTAGTAACACGAGCAGCAGCGATGAACTGGGCGTATGGACATTCTGCCCGAACTAGTATAAACCTCGTGTCCTCTAAGCACACCATCCGAGTCAGACGCGCAATACTAGAAATTTACTCGTTTAAGGTAACTCAAAACACCGATAGTTGGAGCGCCAGGTAGGGGCCTTTTGCGCGTCTTGACATCCACACCAGGCTTTGGATGGCTAGTCACAACATCAGCTGGGTCCCGGGCATGCACGTGCTCTTCGAGAGCTTTGACTTTATCATCACAACGGAGGGAGAGTTGGTACGGCCTCCATCACCGTCCAGCCTCTCCACTTCACCGGCCTCGACGCTATTGTCGAGGCGCTTGAGGTGCTGCAGCTGCACGCACCGGAGGACCGCATCCCCAGGAGCGACCAGCTCCTCAGCTTTGACTACGGAAGGTTAGAGTGCCAGCTCGGCGCCTTCCTGGGACCTCTACCGTCCCGGGAGGACCTACGCCACCTCACCTTCTTGTTCACCAACATCATGGCATAGCTTGCTAGAGGAGAGCCTCTCTCCCCGGAATACCTCATTCGGAGCACCCTGACAGCTCTCTCATTCGGTCTCCACAATGACGCAAAGGCTGTTGGCCACCTTGTGGCACAACGCACGCCTCCATTCCTACGAACGACGAGTTCGTGGGGATGACCAAATATGTCACGGAATCTTTCCATGACCTCCTCGCGAGAGAAATGGAGTCACCCTCCACCTCTAACTCCAGTAGGGGAAGCCATCACCCCTCTCGTGAATGTTTCATGGCAGGTACCCTCGAGGGACACGTCAAAAGCATCTATGAGGAAGAGGCTACCCCAACGAACGACCTCAACGACAAGGTCGAGAGGGATGCAGGGGCCCTACCACGCCTACGGGTGGAGCAGCTGAAGGATTAGCACTAAGAGCTCAAGGAAGCACGACTCCAGCTCAAGCAGGAACACATGGAGCTCGAGCGAGAGATCAAGCGCCATGGAGACGGTGGGCGCACGCGCGCCATGGCCTACGACGTGAACCGGAGGATCATCGAGGACGATGAAGCACTCCCACACTTTGCCCGGGCAAGCCAGAACATCGCTGCTACGGCAGCCTAGCTCCGGGGGCTTCTGGGGCCCGCGACGCCAGAGGATCGTCGGGCCCATCATGAGATTCGCACGCTACTCGAGTATGCGGCAGTGCAGTAGGCCGAGAGCTCACTGTCCCGATGACGCGAGCTCGACGCCAGCTAGCGCATGCCCTCAGAGCGACCCGACAAGGACGCGTCAGTCCACCAGGTGCCGCAAGGCGGCAGGCCACACACCATAGTCCCGGTGCATGAGTGTCTTGGCTACCACCGTGACACACGCGACACCCTCGATGCCCAAAGACGTACCCGTGGTGATGCGAGGGAGGGGGCTAACCATGGCTACCACCGACTTCATGGCAGATGCTACGACAACGACGAGAACCAAAGTCTAAGCCCCGGCCTACCGGGACCTCGAGCCTTCGGCCGACACATTCTTAACACCGCCTTTCCACCATGGTACCGATCATTGACGAACATCCTAAAGTACACCGGAGAAACAAACCCTAAACTGTAGCTCGAGGATTATCGGCTTGCTTGCCAGGCCGGTGGAGCGGATGATGATGATTTCATTATCCGCAACCTTTCATTATTCCTGGCCAATTCAGCACGAACATGGTTAGAACACCTTCCACCCAACAGAATCCAAAGTTAAACGGACCTAAAAGTGATCTTCGTGGGAAACTTCTAGGGCACATACAAGCATCCTGGGAACCCTTGGTCCTTGCTTTTCTTCTTCATCACCATCCCCTCGAACCCGACGTAGAGCTACGAGGTCCAGTCGTTATTGTGGAGCTAGGTTCGTCAGTCAGAGGTGATGGTGTAATCTAGGAAGAAGAAAGAATCCATTTTTGAAGAAGTTCAAGTCTACCATTGGTTAGTTCGGTCTTATGGTTCACGATGTTTGACTTCTCAGTCTCCTGTTTCTGGATCTGTTGGTTATACGCCATATTTTGGATAATCATTATCTTGTTGTTTTTCCATTGCCCTCGTCTATCTCGACTTCTGGATTAAGCCTTGGTTGTATTAGGTTGCTCTTAGCCAATGTATTTCTAAATCCCCGTGTGGTTTAGTATTCGAAGTCATGTAATCTCTCATCTATGAAATGTAAGCACGTTTTCCCTCTTCCGATTCTTACTTTGAATGTCGGGATGAGATTCTTTTTAGGGGTTGGTTATAATACCTCTGGTGTTACGAGGTTGCTTAGCACCAAGATTTAGACCTAAGAGGATTTACCGAAACTATTTTCTCAAATTTTAAAATTTAACTTAGATTTAAAAGTGTCAATTTTGGCAAAATATATTGAACAACGGGTTAATTAGTTCCTAGATCTCAATGAGTTAGTATGACATATGGACTGGTGCTTAAAAATGTCTGATGGCAAATAAATAGCGAATGGCTTGTTTATTTGATTAAGTATGAAAAACAAATTTTATAAACAAAAATACGATACGACTGGTATATAGTACTTAAGTAAAATTCGGAGCATGATTTTTGTTACATTTAAAATATCGATTAACAAACTTTAGAGCTTTAGTCGTGTTTGAAAATATATATAGTCGGCTTGAAAAAATGAATATTTGAGAGCTAAAATGATATATAATGTGGGTTGAAAAATTATGCCATCAGCAAGGTAAGAACGTCATGAGTGTGTTAGTATGTTTGTTTCGAGTATTGCTGTGATGTTTGTTAGTTTCAAAATTAGTTTGTAAAGGAACGAAAATGGAAAACCCGTTCGTAGTTTGTGTCGATAAATAATAGTCAACTTGAAAAGTGATTTTTATAAAGCAACAATAATATAGAACATGTGTTTGGGGTTTTAATAAAAATTGAAGTACAAGTCGAGTAGATGAAAGCGCAACTTGGGTTTTGGTAAACAAATGCTGTTGCGTGTTCATAGCCACTCGTTTCACCTACCCTGCCACAGCCGGTAGAGCCACGCGACGCCCTTGTGTTCGGCTCCAGCGTGCTCTCTCGCGTCCTTGTGCGGGAGCGTTGTAACGGATGCTTTTCTAAGCTGGTCGCCTTCGTGTCCCGCCAGTTTTGAGCCGTCTCGTCCATGCCACTACTGTCCTACACCTAGCGCCATATGCGAGCAGCCTTGCTACTGCCGCGTTGCCGCTGTCTTTTGCCTTTAAGAAAGATGGCCGGCCTGCTGCTGTCGTGTACTGCTTTGCTTGCATCCCCACCATGTGCTCCCCATCTGCCTCAGTTGAGGACTCCTTCGCCTCTCCCTCGCCATCCTGCACCCAAGGTGCCCATTCGTAGCCGCTCGAGCTAGGAGCACAGTCGCTGTGCCTCCCCTCTCGCAGCGCCCGCTGGGGACACGCCGTCCGGTGCTAGCCCTCCCCCGCATGAGCGCACGCGTACCCCCGGTCCCGTGCTGGACCCGGTGTTGCTCGGCGTGCCCGTGCCGCAGCGCCTAGCTAGACCGTGACCTGCCCGCTACCCTGTAGCACGCCTTGGCCGCGCCCATCGTTGCCTTGCCCCCTCGTGTGTGCTTGTGGGCGTGCACGAGCTCCTCGGCCTGCGCTGGAGCCGCAGCCCCAGCTCCTGCTTTCCCCTCCCCTTTGCCGCTTGCCACCACCGCGCGCCACCACGCGCATGAGCACACCAAGCCCACTGAGGAGCCGCCCTATAACTCCGCAACGCTGCCTTCCCGTGGCTCCTCTCGTGCCCCACGCGCTGGCGTCCCCGTCGCCGCCAAGGCGCACCGCGAGCGCGCGGCGACCCGCCTGCTGCCTAGAGCCGGCAAAGCGCCCCTGTTGTCGCCTTGTGGCTGCCCGCGTGTGTGCGTGGCCGCCGTGTCGTGGGCCGCCTCGGGCCATGTCATCGACGACCGCGTGCATGGCCGGGTTTGGTGCTACCCCTGTGCCGCCTGGTCGCCGTTCCACCGGTGGGAATCGGCCGGAGCCCGTGCTCCTCTGCTCCTCTATTTCACCGAGGGAGGGAGAAGGGTAAGAAGCGAAGTAGAAATTTTGTTCAGGGTTCTAGGTGTAAAATACGTGACTCATTTAAATAGTACTCTAGATCTCGGGTTGAATAGAGAAAAGCGCAGGGTCATTTTTGCAAAACCGCTAGGCCGATTTGGGCAGGCCATGCGTGGGCCGGCTTGCTGGGCCTCTCGCACCCACGCACTGGGCCGGCCTATGGGCACCGCGCCTGGGCCACTCGCGTCACACACGCGCCCGCCCCGTCTGGGCTGTCTTGGCCCCTGGTCTAGGCGAGCTAGGCCGCTTCGGGCTCAGGGGATTTTTCTTCTTTTACGGTATTTTGTAATGTTATTAATTGGCTGAATGCTTAGAAATTCATAGTAAATAATAGAAAATCATAAAAATGCCAAACTAGTTTCATTAAATTTCTAAAATCATAATCTATCTGATAGGGTATTTCGTTCGCATAGGTCCAATATGTTTTTAGGGTTGCTCTAATTATTGTAAAATGTTTAATATTGTTAAAATGAGAACTTGTAGGAATTTCCGTGATAAATCGGTGATAGTGTTGACTCTAAAAATTTTACAGTAAATTGCTAATGGTATTAGCTACTCACTATAATTTTTGTAGCTCCAAAATAATTAGTTTGCTAAATGGATAATAGTGCTTATATAGGTATGATGATGGATCAACGGATCAATTGAAGGATGACTGGGAATCTAAAGATGGTGTAATGGTATTCTCTCCAGGCGATAACGAAATGGGCTTTCTATTCAGTTGATGGTGGATGATCTGAAGATGCAGATACTAACTTTTTAGTATATATCTTACCCAAGGCCGGTGCATAACCCCTACTTTTCTGCACTTTAAATTATATTTGTGCATTAAGTTTTAAGGAGTTGATTAAAACTCACTTGCATATATATATATATATATATATATATATATATATATCTTTATCCTATGAGTCTTACTAATGTGATAGGATCATGTAGATTGCTATGTTATAGGACTCCGATAGAAGTTGAGTGATTGCCTATCACTCGCGAGAGATAGAAAATATATTACTATATTATTATCACTTGGAATATATATAAAATGGTGAAAAGGAAAAATAGAGACCGGGCAGGGATATGGTTTGGGTATTGGTGGCTGTAAGGGGTTGTGTCCTACGGCCAACAGGACATAGCTTGGTTACACTGTTTTTCCTGTCTATGTCGGTTTAGGACCGGCCGTTGCATTGGACGCTAGGCAAGTCATAGACTTATTATCCCGAGAACATACTTGGGTATGGGCGTAGGGAAGACTTGTTACTCTCTTGTCATGGGTTTCGGCTCTTTCCGAACCGACTTTTAGGGTAGTTTTTGGGTGGAGGTCCTTGCACTGTACTAAGTCCGGGACTCAGGGGCGGGGGCTTGGAGTCCCAGTTTGGACGGAGACCTGGACCCCGTGACAAGAGAGTGATGGGTTGGTCCTACTTATGCCTGGGGTACAAGCGGGGCATGTGTTTTCGGGGTACCCAGCTGGGCACATTGATTCGCGAATCATAGGGTAATCCGGTATGGCTTGTTTAAACTCTAGCATCGTAGTAAGAACTGGAAGATGAAAGATGGTAAAAGAAATTTTGATTGCTTACCACCTGCTTGAAAGTAGCACAGGTGCTTACATATAAAGGTTAGTTAATGAACTAATGCGACTGCTAATAAAAATCGAATATAAGGATGCACGCTTAGTAATGCTTCCTGCAGATGCAACAAACCCACAAGCCAAATAGCCTTGCATATCCTTAGAGTCTTTTCTTTTCTCCTGTTGGGTAAGTCTTGCTAAGTATAATTGAGTACTCAGGGTTTTATTTCCCCCTGTTGCAGGTGACAGGTGGATGCTAGAGATGACTCTTGTGTGTGGATTCCTCCTGGTGGGCTCAGAGGGGATTCCTTTACACTACAATCATAGTTTTTATTTATAACTCTCACCAGATGTTTTATTAAATGAAAGTTTTATAATTGTTGTCGTAGTTTATATATCAATATTTTATCATGTCATAAATAGATGTTTAATTCTGCTGTAACTCTGTTCACATGTTTATATTCCGCTATTCAATTAAATTGTTCATAACTCTGATAATCCGATTACATTCCGCTGTTATAACAATAAATATTATACTCTAATGTTGTATTAAAAGTGAGGTAAGAAATGGTTAATAATGTTGTAAGCTTTATTCTCTCATTTGTGATCCTGGTGGAAAATGTGGATTTTTAGGTTCTTCCTTGGGGTGTGTCCGATGGAACTGCGTAAATTGGTGTTCTCCCTTGAGTACTTAGTGTCTAATGGAAGACAAGTACTCTGGAGGGGCATTAGATTAGGCGGTTCTGCCACAGGTGGTATCAGAGCATAAAGGAGGAAATAAAGCTTCGAAAACCTTTTTTAAAATAAAATTTGACAACAAATTCTTTTCAAAGAATATGATGTTTTTATGCGAAGTTATATAAGTAGCCATATTACTATGGTTATGTATCCAGGATAGATGGCACTCTGCTGACTAAGGTAGGCTTAATCAATTTTTCTGCAGGTACACTGACCCCGAGCATAGTCCGATAGTATCGACGAGCTACAGGGAGAGAACGATGTGCCAAAAATCTGAGAACGGTTGCCCTATATGTTGGCAATAGTGGAAGGGCGTATAGGACGTGCATTCATGCATATCCTGTTTGTGCATTGTATTGCCGTATTGCTTGCAGATACGCCATCCATAGGTGTCATGCGTGTCGTATTGTGCACGACTGACTCGTTCCTATTTTGGAGTTATTTCTGCACTGTGGCTTCGTGCTCCGTGTTCGCCCGTGGTTCACACTGGTCATGACCCACGTCTCCCTGTACTCTTTTCTATGCTCTTATCGGACCCTTGCCCTGCAGTCGTACTAGTCAATAATTACCTCGGACATTGCTCGCCTCGAATGCATGAAAAATTTGGTCGATTCATTCGTAGTGATCCCGCGTAGGAACCCTGGTGGACTACGCTAGGACCACTGACCGCTCTGCCTTTATAAGCAGGGCCTAGCTTAGCTATTGGTACCACCACTTGGCTCACTTTAGCTCATCTAGCTTTTCCTTTGAGCAAGCTTTTCGCTCAGTCCTTCCTCACAACCATCGCTAGGAATGGCTGGAGCCTGGGTTAGTAGTTACTACCTGAACGTAGAGGGTTTTCCTAGAATCCTACATGCCACCCTGCAAAAACTCAGAGTCAAAGATCGTCCCGAGTATGAGGGCCATGAGTTCGAGAAGCATGGCACCCAGCAGTGTGAGGTTACCGTCTACATTAGGAAGGGTGAAGAGTTCCCTAACATTACTGAAGCCTGGAATGTGACCGCAACTGGGTTTCGCTTCATCGACACCTACCAGGTTGTGGCCCCCAAAGCCTTGCGGTACCTTTGCTAGATCTATGAAGGGCCCATTGCCCGTACCCCCATGAGGTTCTTTCCACCTTTAGAAAAGAAATGACGGGCATGGAGGGCTCGCATGGAGGCTTTGCAAGGGCGGGATGCGCAAGAAGATAGTCCTACCGTGGTGCACTTGACCACGTATCTGCTTGCTCTGGATGAGCAGTATGACCGGCAAGCCTCGGAGCTGAGGAAGTGCCTCCGTCGAGCCGAATAAGCCAAGATCTTCTCTAGGATGCTTCAGGTGCAGCTTGCTGAAGCACATGCCAGTGCGACAGCCGCTGAGAGTCGGGAGATTGCCATATCAGAAGCCTTAAAGGAGGCTAAAGATCGGTATGTCCATTAGCTGGGTGAGGCCTACCTTGTCACCATGGCTAAGCAGAGGACGCTAGCTGCTAAAAGACAAGATTCCTTGATCTTGGAGGGGACCCCTGTCCACCCGCCAGAAAGAAGGAGAACAGGTGTTGCAGTACCGCCAGCACCTCCTCCTTCAGAAGTGTTAGAAGTAGAGCCCTTGATTCCTCTCACTCAGCCTTTGCCTAGAGAGGAGGCAGATCCATAGCCAGGGTGGTAGAAGAATCCGCTGAGCTCGAGAATGAAGATGCATAGTCTAGAGTAGATTAGTTGCCTTAGGATGCTGTACCCATAGTAGTAGTGCTTTTTGTCACTGTCCTCCGATATTGTACTCTTGCCGTTGTTTCATCCATAGTTGTTGAGATTGTCTGCCAGTAGGGAAGGTGAATGTTGTGTTGAGAATGGGTGCCTGAATGCCTGTAAGTTATACCCATATAAGACCATTGGAATGTGCGTTTTGTTTATTTCATTGTGTTTATTGTGTCCCTCTACCCTTACGTCTCATTAGATGTGTTTAGGGTTTTCAAGGATGATGTTAAGAGGGTGACAAGAGAAGGCACTATTTAGGTACCAACAGACCAGCTATGATTGGAGAACATTGGATGTAGTATCAACTAATTATGGATGTCCCAGCAGAACACTTGAATCTTTTTAAATCAAATTCACCATTGGATTTGAATTCCTTGTCCCTTGTTGTGAAGGGAACCCTTGTTGTTGAATCTTCCCTTGCAATACTCCTCTTACTTTGTGGTCTATGACCCCACCGCCTTCAGTGCGTGTAAGTTGGTAGTAGTTGCCTGGTTAATAGCTTATGGTGCCACGATGAAACTGAGGGCCCCTGTGGAACAGCTGCCACATGGTGACGCTGCTCGGCACACGCTAGTATTGAGGTTGTTGACCACACTACTAGGAATCAGGCCTTGGCCAACGCCTATATTTGGTTGCAATATGGCTATTTTGGTTGCAACTGGAATCAATTGCATCTAAGTCTGGTGGTCGATAGATGGTTGCGTTGAACGGTGCAATAGCCTCGTGCAACCATCGAAGATGTGGTGTTGCAACAGATTTTGCTATTGCAATGTAAAAAAAAGCCATCGCAACCAATACTTGGTTGCAAGAACAAATATTGCAACGATTAGATTGGTTGCCTAAGGTTCTATAGCCACGAAACACTTGGCTGCAATATTTCATGATTGCCACGAACGAAAAGTGTTGCAATAGAAAAGTATTGCCACTCCAAAATTACGTGGACATATGGTCATATTATCGCAAAGTGTGATCCATTGCATCAAAGTGCTTTTGCAACGACGATATGGTTGCGATAGATGATATGGTAATGCAACGAACTAGTCTTCGAGGTAATATATGTAGGTTGCAACGAATTTGTGTTGGTGGTAATAGAGGCCACATGCAAACAAACAATTGTTGGTGGCGATAGATGATATCATAATGCAACAAACTAGTATTCGAGGTAATATATGGAAGTTGCAACGAATTTGTGTTGGTGGTAATAGAGGCCACATGCAACAAACAATTGTTGGTGGCGATAGATGATATGATAATGCAACAAACTAGTATTCGAGGTAATATATGGAAGTTGCAACAAATTTGTGTTGGTGGTAATAGAGGGCACATGCAACAAACAATTGTTGGTGTCAATAGATGATATGGTAATGCAACACATAAAGTTAAATCATAATAATGCATATTGCAACCAAAATCAATGGTTGCCTATTATTCTATCGCAACGAGGGGAATTTGAATAGCAGTTTTAGATTATTTTCTCAAAGATGCACATCACATATAACCAACTCGATACATTCATTAATTCAAATTTTGTCTCAAACCAAAGTAACACACAATGACCGTAATTGTGCTTTAAAGAACATGACTACAACTAACAAAATAAAGAAACCATATTTAACTTAGTTCACAACATTGTTTAGCATATAATAAATCGATCTAATAATGAGTTCATTGGTTGCTCCATCGACAATCAGCCTACACAACCACAAATAAGCATCTTTGTAACTTGTCATTCTTGTTGTGGCCGGCCATCAACATTAAGCCATAGAAGCTTTCTCTAATTGTTTTGGCTGTCCGAAGTTTCTCTGCGATTCATGAAAACATATATGATTAAATTAAAGGAGTAATTAGCAATCATAGAACAAGAGAAATTGAGATCAACCCTAGAAGGAGAACAACTGTGTCTTGTTTGCTAGGAAAAAATGTTTAACAATTCAATCTATAAATAAATTCTGTGAGAATCCAATGGGACACTAGAGTTGTCAAATGTAGTTTATTTATCCCCACATGTTAAACAAAAGCAATAGCGATCGCCATTGAATCATCTTAAATGTCAAGTGCAAAACAACCGTAGTCAAGAAAGAAATTGGAATGGCAAAGTTTATTAAATAGACATGGTAAACATCACTTGTTTCTTCTTTGGAGGGCATACACAATGAAGGCATAGGAAAAAATCTAGCAATGACATGGTAAACATCACGTGCAGATCAAGTTATGAGGATTCAAATCAAAACATTATTCATACTGCCGATTCTTTAACGATTACGAGTCCTCAATAGCTGATCGGAACTAACAAAACTCATCGTTGATCCAAAGATGAAGATTAGTTTTTGTAAAAATATTCCTAGCTGAAGTACTCTTTGCTTTTATGGTGTGAGGTGCAACAACTTCCTTTTCTGTAGTCATTACGCTTTGTGGTTCAGCAGTCTGCCACAAAGAAACTTTGGTGTAAACAAAATGCATTTCATTTGGAAGCATGTGTCGGGATCATACAACAGATTACTGTCAGACAAAGATCGACCTCTAAGCGTGGTGGTGTGATGAAGTTCAGTTAGTAGGTCCATTTGAAACCTGTGTGGGGATCATGGTTCCGCATATAGCTCATGCAAGGTGATGTAAGGCAAGGGAAATTAGAGGAATACTTGAGCTAAAACAATAGTTGAAACATGTTTCAAAGGGATACACATTGCAAAAAGTGACGGAATTCTACCTCATTTCATCCATTTGTTTCTTACTTTCTTCCTTATCTTTTTGCCTTGTTGAAACTTCATTTGCAAGTCGTTTCTTTTAGTTCTCGAACCTCTTCTTGGTGCTGCATTCTTTCTTCTTGGGCATCCAATTCAAAGACGAAATGCATCTTCTTCTTTTTGTTTCAAAGAGAGCTCTTCGTGTTGGATATTTCGCCATGTAGCCACGTCCATGAGACTTGTATGATTTTGTTCCAAGAGTTTTTGAGTAGTTGAGTTGGAAAACTAAGTTTTCCTCCTCAAATTGTAAGAAAAGGCCTATCCTTCCCTCTTTCTACATTTGTAACTTCGATGCAAGCTTTTTCCTAAGTGTAACATGTCAAACAAATTAGGAGCATGTAAGATTAAGAAGTTCCAAATTTTAAAGGTAAACATGCTGTAATTTTAATGATGCAACATACACAAAGAACTCACATAAACATCCCTAGCTTCATCGGGTTGACCATTCCCCATTCTTGGTGTGAGTTTTCATCCAAAGTTGCAGATCAAGAGGTTGTTCACATTGTAGTACGGTTTGTCTAAGGTGCCAAAATGTAGCATTAGGTGATGGCCATATATTTCAGAAAGTAATCTACATATTATTTAATGTAGTTATTACTGCTCGAAACGAATCTGGGAAAATGGTTTCGCTCCCATGAGATGCTTAGTCTTTTGTTTCTTTCGGTTTCGAATTCTTTGTGCTAAGTTTTCGCAAAAGGTGAATGAGCATAGTGCTGTTAATTGCATTATAAAACCGGGATTAGTAACAAATTTGGTCACAAACAAACCTGGAATTGCTCAGATCCAAAGTATTGGATCAAGTAGTACCACTCCACGATGTCTAAGTCTTCAGGCTTATGCTTCATACGTTCAGCATCAGTGGAGTATGCCTTGTATGTAGAACTGAATGAAGTTCTCCATCCTTTGTACCTCTCTTTGGCAATTGCCAATATCTTTTCACTAGCATCTTCAACAGTGTCTAAGTCCCAAATTTTCTGTTTCAATGTAATGACCAATATAAGAGTAAAGTAGAGGCGTTGAAATCATTAGATTAGGCTAAAGCTCAAAATTTACTTACCATCATCTCTTGTACTATTGATTCTTTTACAATTTCCTTGACTTTCTTCCAAGATTTCACTCCTATAAGTGGAGTCTTTTTCCTAGTGAACACTACAATCTCATCCACAAATGTACGACTGTTGTCACCACAGGGTCCTCCCGTCAAGGCATCAAATTCAACTTTTAATTTCTGAGTTCCGCCCCTGATTCTTTTAGCAGCTGCTTTGTAACCTTTGAGACATCCACGTCGACGGGTTTTGGATACACCTAATTCACATTTGAGACAAATATAACACGCATGGTCAGCAAAAGAGTTTACAACATACATTTTAAAAATAAGAGACAAGCATATACCATTCCCTTCCTTTGGTTTTCTTGCATGAGATGGCCGATTATTATTATTGTTTGTTGTTCTCCTTTCCCGATTCCCTCACCTCCCTCACCTTGAGACAAATGATCATTATCTCAGTATCTGAATGTTCTTGTAATAACGAGACTACACACACAAAAAAAAAGAGCATATATCAATTAATTTATTCAATGAACAAGTATTTGATGATGTGAATAAAGAAATTTATTTACGCATATGGCGACGCCTACTGTGTGCCTCGAGCCACTCCTTGTAACGTATCAATTGTTTCGTCCCCTCAAGTCATCCTCAAGTCTGTGGAACCATGTTTAACCAAATGCAATTGTCAAAACAACATTATATCTGATCCTAACCGATTTAATGAGTTATGGAAATAATGAGTATACCTATTTTCGGGTCTTCCTCTTGCATTTCTACTAACCAAACCTTGTAGGCATCAAGTTGTCGCCTATCGGCCCAAAGATCGGCATGTCTTCGCTTCCCCCATGTTGTTTAATTGGCGTTATCTTGACATCTCCCGAACTTTGGGCTCCTTTGACATTATCAACCTGATTTAATTATAAAACTACAATTAAATTTGGTTGAACAAGGACATGCAAACAACAAAGTCTAGTATAAAAGAGATAATTCAGAATCAGATATGACTAAACTAACTATAAACATGCAAAAAAAAAACAAAGTCCCCGATCATCAAACATTATCAACTCGATTTCCTTTTCCTTAGCATTGTCATGTAGCATTTTATCTCGCATCTCGTAAATATTCAATGGGCTCAATTGTAGCTACATTGCCTCCATAACGCTTCTTGTAGTATAAATAATCCCTTGATCCATAGCCAAACTGTTCCTTGAAATACATCAGGTTATGAAATGTGAGATGAACTCTATCGACTTCAAGTTCGATAAGTTCATCTTCCTCGTAATGCCCCTTCAATTGTAAATAAATTGTCCACATTTCATCCGTCAATGGTTCCCCGCATATAAAACATAGTAACATTAGTCCCGCTTATTATATTATGAGTTCTCACAATATGATCTAATTGTAAAAATATAATTAAATTTGGTTTAGCAAGGACATGCATGCACACTTTGATATGTATATGCATAATTGTTGGTCTTTGGTTAAATAGAGACAGAAGCGACTTGTATATGTATATGTATACCCAACTAGAAGTCTGTTTGAAACTATTATGGCTGAGACAGTAAAAAAAAAACCGGAGTTCTTCAACAACAACTAGGGGCAATCCAAATGAAGGTAGCTAGCAGATTTATTTAGTACCTCGTGTGTGAAGCGAAAGTACCCCAAGCCGTCATCTTCATCTTCGTCATCAGTATCATCGTGTTGGTGTGGGCGCATCTCCTCTGAAGCAGGCTCGGCGAAGCTGACGCTTCTGCGTGTGGTGTTTGAAGATCGACAACTTTTCTTCATGGTGCCCAGCCGTGGTCGCGCGCCGTCGCTGCCGTCGTCGCCGTCGCCGTGGTCGCGCGTCGTCGCCGTCTTCATGGTGAGAGTGGCGCGCCGCCTCTTGACCTAACTGGTGAAGACGAACAATCGATGTGTGCCGACGGTTTTAGGAGTGGGCGGCAGAGAGTAAATGTAAAGGCCGCCGAGGACTTTAGGTAGCGTGAATTTCGTGATCCAATCGATGCTTTGGCGGGCTCCTAAAAAGCAGACGGAAAATTTAGTACGGGACTTCATATATGTATGCAGGAAACGAAATTTTCATATGTGTACACATAAACGAAATTTTCATATGTGTACACATAAACGAAATTTTCATATGTGAAATTACACAATAATGAATTTTTCATATGTACAAGTCCACGCTTTGTCTCGTCAGGCCGTACTTTGAATAAATTTTCACATAAACGATATCAAGAGTGAATGCCAAACTTTGAATATTGTTGTGCCATATTTTGTCTCGTGTACTCCAAAGATAGTTTTCTCGTGGCAAAGACGCGACCGGGGAGCTGCGCGCGCCTCGCGGCGTGGCGCTTGACCGCGCTCGCTGGCGGGTGTGGTGGCGCGTCACGGAGCTCCTAGTCAAGGGCGACGACCATGACACGGCGGCACTATCAGGCACGGCGGCAGGCACGGCGGCACTATCAGGCACGGCGGCACTATCAGGCATGGCGGCACTATCAGCACGCAGACGCGGCGGCCGGCCGCGTCGACTGCCGTGCTCGTGCCTCGCCGAGCCTGCGTGCGTGCCGTGCGTGCGTCGGGCCGACCGATTGAAACACTATATACTCGGCGAAAGCGTAAACCGAAAACAAGAAGGACGAAGTTCCTAGTCAAGGGCCACGACCATGACACGGCGACACTATCGTGCATGGCGGCACTATCAGCACGCAGACGGGCGGGTCATTGCGTCGACCGTGTTTCGTGGCCTCGCCGCGTGCCGTGCTGCGTGCGTGCGTCGGGCGGACCGATTGAAACACTATATACTCGGCGAAAGCGTAAACCGAAAACAAGGACAATGCGAGTTCCTAGTCAAGGGCCACGACCATGACACGGCGGCACTATTAGGCACGGCGGCACTATCAGGCACGGCACTATCATATCGCTGCGTTCGCGTTTAGTCAGTGCCTGCGTCGCATGCGTCGCAAGTGCCCGTTTGAAAAAATGTATACTCGTAAAAAGCGTAAACCGAAAACATATATTGAACAACTTAAATATTCGAACAAACTCATTCCAATAGATTAAATATTATATTGGGCCTCTAAGAATTCAAGTTGGCTTAAAGTTGGGTGGGTTCATGCAAGAGACTACACAAGAGATACAAATTGTAGTTTGTATAATTAAAATATACTGATTGGACAAGAAAAAAAAGGTGAGGCAAATTTAGAATGTGATTTAGTTGGACAAAAAAAAAGGTGTGGCAAATTTAGAATGTGATTTAATAGGGTAAATGTTAATCTAAAAAATATGAATTAAAATAATTGCAATGGGCTATAGGTATAATGAAAAGAGGGAAAAAATTGTGCTATAGGGCCAGCCAGCAACATCGTTACAGCTCAACTGGCGAAGGGAGCTCCAACGAGCCACCAGCCCATTAAACCCATAGCACGAGGAAGAGACCAAGCGTTGATGGATATGACTCGGTTCGAATTGAAGCGCAGCCATGCCCTCCCTTTTTAAGCGATGCACTACGACTCCTCCTCGGTGTCCGGTGTGGTACTAAATGGAGATGATTGCGACGCCGCGCAAACAACGCTAATGGGCCGGTGCAAACAACGCTAATGGGTCGCTGCAAACAACGCACTCCTCGGTGGGCCGCTGCAAACAACGAAAAGAACAGCCAAGTCGTCTCTAGGTCACGCCGCCACGCTCCTCTTTCCGCCGCCGCCACGCCTTTTTCCTTTTTCCGGCAGCCTCGCCACGCCGAGCTCACTCGCCACGGCCGCGCGACCTCTTCGACAGAAAGCACGCCGGGGAGAACCACGCCTCCTTCTCTTCGCGCGCGCTGGCCAAGGCCGCTTTTCTCCATCCCAACAGCGCCGCCGCCATCGCTTCTCCCGTTTTCGAGCCGACACGCAGCGCTTAGCTCCGCCTCGCGCTGCTTAACGCGCGCGCGCTTTGCACCTCACCAGCTCCCACGCCACAAGCAGCTCGCCGCCTCGAACGCCATCTTCGACTCTCGCCCGTCATCGACGCGATCGCATCATCAACGTCGTTGCCTCGCCGTCAGGCTCAAGGCCGAAAGCTCGCCATAGACCACGCCGACGCGCCCAACCTCGCCGACCGGAGCACCAAAGACGCCGCCTCCTTCGTTTCGCCGCCACTCGCACTCGAGCTCGCGTCGCCGGCCAAGACCTCCTCATCAGCCTCGCCGCCACGCTGCCCATCGCTCTGTCTCACCGGGCGCCGTCCTCGACGCCGTCCGCGCTTTCACCACCACATCAGATAGCCGCCAGCCTGCGGTAAACGAAACGGTGAAAGCGGCGGCAAAGAGGCACTCGCCTGTTCCCCTCCCATGCGACCCAGCTTGCTCCCCAAATTTGGCTTTTTATTGTGCTTCAAACAAGGTGAGCGAAAAACATGAGGGGTCCTAGTTAATTTTCCTCTCCTTGGTGAACTTTTGAAGAACTTGAACTCTTGGGGAGAGCTGCAAAGGCATATCATGCTCATTAGGAAAGAAACTTTTCAATTCATAATGTTAGCTTGATAGTGGGTATTTATTCTCGTGGATTCGTGCTCACCGTAGGGATGTCAAATGAAGATAAGAGCTGGATGCGGATGTCCAGATATACATCCGATTGGCAAAAGGGATTCAAGAATTTTTTACAGAGTGTATTTGGGGGCACATCTAGTGAAGAAACAGCTCCATGTCCGTGTACTCGATGTCATTTGCATGTCTTATCGAAGTGAAAAGGAGGTTCGAACTCATGTGGCACCGAGAGGGTTTGATGAGAGTTTCATTCAAGGAGAAGGTAATTCCGAGCCTTCGTTAGTTGAGAATGATAACAATGATGGCCTCTGGTAGATCATGCCTTGAAAGTTCCCATGATTTAGTTTCTTCACTAATTAGAGGTGTTATACATGGAGAAATCACAGGAAGAGATGATGAGGACGAGCCAAATGCAAGCGCAAAAAAACTTTTCAGCTACTAGAAGAGGCAAAGAAAGAGTTGTATCCAAAGTTGCAAAGAGGTTACAAAGATTTCTTTCATTGTCATGCTATTTCAGATTAAATGCATGGATGGCATTAGTAATAGCAGTTTAGAACGCATACTTCGGTTGTTCTTGCTTGTGCTTCCTGGTGGCCATTGTCTCCAAGCTTCCTTGGAAAAAAGTGGAGAAGGTTGTTCGAGATCTTGGCCTGCATTACGATAAGATTCATGCCTGTGTCAATGATGTGTGTTATTTCGTGGAGATTATGCTAAATTGGATAAGTGTCCAACATGTGGAGAATCTAGATGGAAAGAGACAAAGATCTTTGAAAAGGATGATCATGTTGACATTGATTGTGGAAAGAAGCGAAGTGTTTTGCACGTAAGATCCTTCGTTATTTTCCACTTATTCCTCGCTTGCAAAGATTGTATATGAGATCATCGACATCAAAGTCGATGCGTTGGCATGAGGAAGAACTAGTAAATGATGGGAAAATGCGTCACCCTGCAGACTCATTGGCATGGAAGCATGTGAATAGCGAGTATAAGGATTTTCCTAAGGACCCTCGCAACATACTGGCTCGGTCTTGCAAATTTGATGGCTTCAATCCGTTTGGGATGTTGAATGTTGCATATACTACATGGCCTGTCATCCTAATCCCTTACAACTTGCCTCCTTGGTTGTGTTTGAAGCAACCCTATTGGATGATGTCTATGTTGATTCCAGGCCAAAATCACCGGAATGAATATTGATGTCTATTTGCAACCTCTAATTGATGAGTTCATAGAGTTATGGGCGGTGTGTTGAAACATGGGATGAGAATAAGAAGGAGACGTTTACTCTTCATGCGCTTCATTGTGGACTATAAATGACTTCCCCGCCTATGCCATGCTATCCGGGTTGGAGTACTAAAGGAAAGTTTGCATGCCCATACCGCCACAAAGATACAGAGTACTTATGGTTGAAATTTGGGTCAAAGCATTGTTACATGGGTCATCGTCGATTTCTCCCTCAGAACCATAGGTGGCGCAAGAGCAAAACAAGCTTCAACAACATGACAGAGATGAGGGAGGCACCTATGCCACTAACCGGTGCTCAGGTTCTACAACAGTATGAAAGTTTTGAGCAACTGAATTTGGGAAAGCAACAAGGAAGAGGAAGCAACGTGAAGAAGACAGTAGGTGGCACAACTGGAGGAAGAAGAGTATATTTTTTCAGCTTCCTTACTGGGAAAAATTGCTTGTAAGGCATAACTTGGATGTTATGCACATCGAGAAAAATGTCTGTGAAAGCATTATTGGGACATTGCTTCACATAGATGGTAAGAGTAAGGATAGTGAAAAGGCGAGGCTTGACATGCAACATCTTGGGATACTGGCAGGATCAAAGATCGGTGGTGAAGAATGGAAAGTATATTTTGCCATCATCATTGTACTCCTTAAACAGGGACCGTAAGAAGATGCTATGCACATTCTTAGAAGGAGTGAGGATGCCCGATGGTTACGCTGTCTAATATAAAGAGATGTGTGGATGTGAATGGATGTAAGGTTTCGGACTAAAATCACATGACTATCATGTTATTTTACGTAAACTCATTGTTCTTAGTTGCAAGGCATATCTTGCCTCAAGTCGTTGCTAGACCATTGATTGAGCTTAGCAGGGTTTTTCAATGCTATTTGTGTTCAAAGGAGCTGGTGCAAACTCATTTAGAAACACTAAGCTCTTCAATTGCAAGAGACTTTATGTAAGCTTGAGATGATATTTCCACCAAGCATTCTTTGACATTATGATGCATTTGCGGTTCATTTAATGAGGAGGCTAAATTTGGTGGACTGTGTGTTATCGGTGGATGTATCCAATCGAGAGGTATCTACGTACACTTAAAGGATATGTTAGGAACAAGGCACATCCGTAAGGTTCGATAGCGAGAGGGATATATCTTAGAGGAGTGCATGACATTTCGCTCTCGCTTCCTAGAAGACATTGAAACGAAGTGGATCGACCAATGCGCCATGAGAGGAGCGTGGTCAATGAACCACCTACTGGTCTAGCATAGTTGCAAAGATCGACTACAAAGAAGAAAGGCCGCAAATTAGAGCATCTTCCTAAATGAAATGTTGCGGATGCGGCACTATATGTTATCAAACCGTGATGAGGCAATCGAGATGGATCGAGTAAGTGTTAGAAACATTTTTCTTTGTGTTTTACACGTTTATAGTTGAATGCATACTAATATGTTTTTCCCAAAATAAATGTATAGGAAGCATAAGGAGTCTGTTGAGAAGAACTAGCGCACACAAGGCGCTGATAAGCGCCACAGGAGCATTTTGTTGGATGGTTTGAACGTAAGGTGAGTAATGTGCACTTGAGTAGCCTCTCGCAATGTTAATTTTCAGTTCTCGAACTCTTCAAATGTTGTGGGGAAACTGAAGTGATGTATTGTCATCCCCTATTGCTATCTCTGTGCAATGTTAGGGAATGCCATGAGTGTCGTGCAGCTTAACTCTCATTGTGAGATGCTTTTTCAACATGTTTGTTGGCTCACATTGTTGATTTCATTGTACACTATTTTATCGGTTACAATAAGATGTAGTACTATGTCAATAATCGCCATATACTGCTGTATTTGTGTCCATCATGTATGTCTTTCCATGGAACTAGGACCATTAGGTTTAAATTCCAGCCATCACAGCTTGCCTTGTTGGTCATTGCACTACTATATCCCTCATGTTACCCGTGATAACTTCCCTCATGTGCTCTTCTTGTTCCTAAACAATCTCTTGTCAATATAAATATGTGAAGAGATGCTACCCCATTGGCTCAAAGATTTGAGTTATTGCTCTGTCTCAATTTAGGTAATCGGAGTTAAAACAGTGACCTCCAACTAATCCCCCCTTGTCAAGAAGGATTAGTCATCATCATTGCTTTCTCAAGTTAAGAATCTCAAATATACTTACAAAAATAATCCTGCTAGGAGCCTTTAACCAATCCGAGTAGAGTTAAGCCCACTCCAAGTAAAGGGTTACTAAGAAAATAATATCTCTTTGTTGCTAGAAATTAATATCTCTTTGCCCGCTCCATTAAATCTCTCTTCACTACTACTTGACCAACCACATAGCAGAATTCTAGCAAAGTATATACTAGAATGAAATCAGATGAAAATAATATATAGTAGAATTTCGCTATGTGGTTGGTCAAAGTAGAATTCTCGCTAGAATTTTACATTTTGAAATCTGCTATGTGGTTGGTCAAAGTAATCTCTCTTATCGCTAGAAAATAATATCTCTTTGTTTGCGCTTTGGGTGTGATCTTTTGTTATCTCATCATCGGTGGAGAGTTAAGAATAATGCATTGATATATAGTGTCGTGGTTCAAGGTACTTTATGCATTGATATATATATATAGTGTCACTTTTAAAAATACAGCAGATCCTTATATTTTTTTTTCTTGCGTGTAGGCCAAGGAACTTTATGAAGAGCGGAAGATCGGTGAAGAGCTATATGATCTTTCATGGAGGTCCTCATTATGTGGCTCGGGTTTTCAACAGATGCGTAATTAATGATTTTTTTTTCCGAACTGGCCGCTATAGAGGCTAGCTTCAATACACAAAATTCAGGAGTTCTAGTGAAGGGTGATGATAGTACGAGCAATATGGATTGGTACGGTGTCCTTAATAAGGTAATCGCACTAGATTTCCCCGGTGAAAAAGAAGTCATATTGTTTGAGTGTGATTGGTTTGATGTTCCCGCCGCATCCAAGAGTAAAAGTAAAGGGTTCAAGAAGGATCAATATGGGATTATAGATATTGATACAACTCGTCGTCGATATATGAATGATCACTTACGTTCGGGGACTCAAGTGGAGTAGGTTTTTTACGTTAAATGTGCAAATAAATCCAAATGGAGTAGTGTTGTTAGAATGAAGCCTAGGACCTTGTTTTCCATGCCGTAACAAGGAGAAACCGAACAACAGGATGATTGATATTGACTCACCGATGTAGGTGTGGAGGACATGGACATTTGTATCCAAACTTAGAGAGTTGAGAAATTGGACAAGGAATGACCTCGATGGAGGATCTGGAGATGCCAAAGATTATTCAAAGTGCTATACTGTGCGAGAACCAGATCAAGATGACATACCGATGATGATGATGAGAATGATGACACCTACATCAACGACGGGCATGTTGCACCTGTCAACACTTTAGGCCGTGGAGAGGAAGATGAGCTTTTACATAATTGTGATACTATATGTATTAATGTGATATTTGTTTCTTTTAATTGGTATCTAGTATGCAAACTTTTGTTTAATTTAGACCGTGTGTTGAGCTTAAATTATGATTTTACTTGAATTACTGCAATTTAAGTGGTGCGTAAATTTGTGCCGGATGTCGTCAGTGTTACTTCAATTTTGCAAGCTGAAAATGCAATTCGTTGCCTTTTGCAATTGTATTTTAGATGCTCATTCTAAAAGTGAAGCAATAGTAGTCAGCTTCCTGTACAAATGAACAGCACCTTCTTGTGCATTTTCTTTGGTGTTGACTGTGCATTTTCTTGTGAGAACCAAGGAGCCAAGGAGCCCTTTCACAGCAACGATGTGGTGTGATGGTCTCGTCGACTTTGTCAGTAGTCCGAGGTCCTGGGTGTCCAGTGACATGGCGAAGCGTGTGGCAAAACTGTATACAAAAAAGTTGAATGCAAGGACTACGAGCAAAGTGATTTGTAGCGCAGTGGTAAGGACCATTTCAAGTAGAAATGGAGGTGGGTTCGAAGTTCGACTCCTCTATTTGCATGTTTTTACATGCAGTTTTTTTTCTCTAATTTTTTCTAATAAATATGCAGTTTTTTCTCTATTTTTTTCTAATAAATAATAAATGAAGTTCTAAAATTGAGCGTTTGATTCTAGTAATTAGAGCTCTATAGTCTCTAAAGTTTTTAAACTTTAAATTGTTTTGATGATTAGGCAATTCAAACTAAAGCAAATAAATTGTTTTTAAACTATAAATTGTTTTCTAGATGCAACAGGCACATGAGCTATCGAAACAAAGGTTAAGTTTTAGACAACGTTATTTCATCGTGGCCACAACCAGGCATAATCGCAACCAACTAAATAATCATGGCAACAAACACAAATCAAACGCAACGAATTGTTTTCTGGATGCAACAGGCACATAAGCTATCGCAACAAAGGTTAAGTTTTAGACAACGCTATTTCATCGTGGCCACAAGCAGGCATAATCGCAACCAACTAAATATTCATGGCAACAAACACAAATCTATCGCAACACTAAATCAATATTATCGCAATGCACAATTAGTTGTGGCAATAGGTACCCAAAAAGGCAACCACCTTGTTCACTGTGGCATTAACACCAACTTATTGCAACGAATGTTTTAACTGACGCAACCCACATTTTTTGTGGCCATAAGATCCAGATATCGCAACCCATTAATATGTTGGTTGCTATAAAACAAAATATTGCAACCAAATGTGTGGTGTTGCGAAAAAAATGGTGCTCTAAGGGTCAATTCCTAGTAGTGCCAAGTACCTTTGCCAAGTTACACTGCCATACCGCTTTTGCTACAAAATATTTTCCTTGGTAATGTTCAGGTGTTCAAATGGGAAATCAACAATGGGTTGATGAAATAGTATTCTCTCAATGTAAACAAGAGGAGGTGGTTTTGGAGGAAGCATGTATGTCGTGCTCTTAGTTCATATAGAGGTTGGTACATATTGTGGACAAGGAAGGGAAGGAAAGAAGAACACTAGGGAAAGAGTTAGCCTTGGGTAGTAGGGAGTGCTTGGAAAAGCCTGAGTGGACATCATGTCCCAAGCCCTGTGTTTAGTTTGGCCTCGCTACGCATGCCGGGTTATTTCGCTGCGTGCCCTACGGACGCCGTCTATGTCGGGCCCATTAGCGCACCGTTCTCGCATAGCCGTGGCATCATGCCACACTCACTATCTTTGTGCACTGTGCGTTTCTCCTTTTCCTAGCATTCGGTTGGCTCTCGACCCCCACGCCTCATCCCTGTACCAAACCCCCCTTCCCCCTCCCTTCTTTCCTCTTTTGGGGACACGATCGCCCGCACGCCTCCCTCGACGAGCGCACCCTCTTATCTCCCCTCCTTTATTTCCCCTCTGCTTGCTAGCGTAGGGAGTGCACCATGGCCGTGTCTATCCCCATAGCATGAACCATTCGTGTATTCCATTCATGCCACCTCCACTTCTAGTGTGTTGCGCCCCACCTCCATTCGCCACTATAAGATACCCTTGGTTCTTGCTCTTCTTCTTCATCCCCATCCCCTCGAACCCAACGCAGAGCTATGAGGTCCAGTCATTATTGTGGAGCTAGGTTCATCAGTTAGAGGTGATGGTGTAATCTGGGAAGAAGAAATGATCCGTTTTCGAAGAAGTTCAAGTCTACTGTTGGTTAGTTCGGTCTTAGGGTTCACGATGTTTGACTTCTCAGTCTCCTATTTCTGGATCTGTTGGTCATACGCCATGTTTTGGATAATCATTATCTTGTTGTTTCTCCATTGCTCTCGTCTATCTCGACTTCTGGATTAAGCCTTGGTTGTATTAGGTTGCTCTTAGCCAATGTATTTCTAAATCCCCGTGTGGTTTAGTATTTGAAGTCGTGTAATCTCTGATCTACGAAATGTAATCATGTTTTCCCCTCTTTCGATTCTTACTTCGAATCTCAGGACGAGATTCTTTTTAGGGGGTGGTTGTAACACCTCTGGTATTACGAGCTTGCTTAGCACCAAGATTTAGACCTAAGAGGATTTACCGAAACAATTTTCTCAGATTTTAAAATTTAACTTGGATTTAAAAGTGTCAATTTTGGCAAAATATATTGAACAATGGGTTAATTAGTTCCTAGATGTTTTGTTTCCATGAGTTAGTATGACGTATGGACTAGTGCTTAAAAATGTCTGATGGCAAATAAATAGCGAATGGCTTGTTTATTTGATTAAGTATGAAAACAAATTTTATAAACAAAAATACGATACGACTGGTATATAGTACTTAAGTAAAATTCGGAGCATGATTTTTGTTGCATTTAAAATATCGTGTAACAAACTTTAGTGCTTTAGTCGTGTTTGAAAATATATATAGTCAGCTTGGAAAAATGAATATTTGAGAGCTAAAATGATATATAATGTGGGTTGAAAAATTATGCCATCAGCAAGGTAAGAACGTCGTGAGTGTGTTAGTACATTTGTTTCGAGTATTGTTGTGATGTTTGTTAGTTTCAAAATTAGTTTGTAAAGGAACGAAAATGGAAAACCCATTCATAGTTTGTGTCCACAAATAATAGTCAACTTGAAAAGTGATTTTTATAAAGCAACAATAATATAGAACGCGTGTTTGGGGTTTTAATAAAAATTGAAGTACAAGTTGAGTAGATGAAAGCGCAACTTGGGTTTTTGTAAACAAATGCTGTTGCGCGTTCATAGCCGCTCGTTTCACCTACCCTGCCGCAGTCGATAGAGCCACGCGACACCCTTGTGTTCGGCTGCAGCGTGCTCTCTCGCATCCTTATGTGGGAGCACTGTAACAGATGTTTTGCCAAGCTGGCCGCCTTCGTGTCTCGCCAGTTTTGAGCCATCTCATCCATGCCACTGATGTCCTACGCCCGACACCATGTGCAAGCGTCCTTGCTGCTGCCACGCTGCCGCTGTCTTTTGCCTTTAAGAAAGATGGCCGGCCTGTTATTGCCGTGTACTGCTTTGCTTGCATCCCATTGTGTGCTCCCCATCTGCCCCGGTTGAGGACTCCTTCGACTCTCCCTCGCCATCCTACACCCAAGGTGCCCGTCTGTAGCCGCTCATGCTAGGAGCACAGTCGCCACACCTCCCATCCCGCAGTGCCCACCGGGGCCACACCGTCCGGTGCCAGGCCTCCCCCATGCGAGCGCACGCGTACCCCCAGTCCCATGCTAGACCCGCTGCTCCTCGACGTGCCCGTGCCGCAGCGCCCGGCCGGACCGTGTCCTGCCTGCTGCCCCGTAGCATGCCTTGGCCGTGCCCACCGTTGCCCTGCCCCCTTGTGTGTGCGCGCAGGCGTGCACGAGCTCCTCAGCCCGCGCTAGAGCCGCAACCCTAGCTCCTGCTTTCCCCTCCCCCTCGCCGCTTGCCTCCCAATCATCGAAGGCCGCGCGTGGACCAGGCCCGCCGCCACCGCACGCGTGAGCGTGCCAGGCCCGCCGAGGAGCCACCCTGCGACTCTGCAGCGCTGCCTTCCCACGGCTCCTCCCATGCCCCACGTGCCAACGTCCACGCTATCAGCAAGGTAATGGAGACGGGGATCCCAATCTTTCATCAGGTGGTGGTAACTATCGTTATGGCGAAGAATGACACACCGATCCGGCTTCAGATGAAAAGATCGAACCCTGCAATCTTAGCACCACAGCTCCTCTAGTTATCAACCAAGTCATGGACCAGGTTGACCTCACAAGAAGGCTAATCCGCTGCAATGAATGAACACAAGCAAGAACAAGAAAGAACGCAACCAAATTGCAGATGAATGATTAATCTCTCAAAGTTTGGGTCTCACAAACCGATGAACGGTGAAACTATTCTTGACAAAATAATCTAAGCAAAACCCCAAACCCTAACGATGGCGGTGGCGTATGATTATAAAGGTCTTAGGGTCATCGCCTACCCTGGACACGCCCCTAATGGGCCCAAACATGATACACGGTCCAACGGACCAAAAGACGGTGTCGTAGCACCCTAGCAGATTCTAGATGCTAATTTATTTTGATGATTCCCATTGATTCCTAATAGCTTTTGATGTGAGACCACTTAGGTTAGCTTCCTTATCAAATTATCTTTCCATCCATATGTGGATCATCAAAAACGGAGTCCAAATGCGTCCTAGGTGACCAGTTTAAGGCAGACTGGTCCTGAAAACCAAGGCAGACTCGAACTTGAGTTGCTTTGGGCCTCCACCTCGGGGACTCGAACCGAATTAACCTCGGGCCTCCTTCTTGACTTGGACACCCTTGCTGGCCTCCTTCCCCTCCATACCATGCACCAAACATGGTCATATGCATGGGTGTCATGTCCTCATCATCCTCCCCTTCTTGATGAAAAGCCGTCCTCGGCGTCGATTGTGGTTGAAACTGATCCTGCATAACATAAAGGAGAACGGGTTGCGAAAACAAAGGGAACTGAAATATTTGTGAGAAGGAACATGACCATGTTTCCAAGTTTCTAGCATGTCATCTTGCATAAAAATTTCAACAAGCATGTAGACTCCATGATCCGAATGCACACGATGTATGTCAACACTATCCTGCAAAAGATTAGAACTAACCAAAGACAATACAGGAATAGATGGTCTAGCAGACATAGGTAGCAACCAACAATGCTCCCCTTCTTGGAAGTGAACTTGTTTCTTTGAGCAACATGAGAAAATATTTGTATTGTTATGGCTGCCCTCTAAACGATCATAATCTTGTACAACAAAAGGAGAATTCATATTACTACGAACGTATACTCGATGTATCATATATTGTCCTTTGTTGTTATATTTTCCAATAACATGATATATGTGTTTAGAAAACCAAGGCAAATCAGCATATTTAAAAAGACTCTCCTCCAAACAATCTAGGTTACACAAAACATCAAATTCAATGTAACCCAAAGTATATAAAGAAGACAACAGTTTGAGCTCATCAGTTTTAGTAGCAATATAAATAACATGTGTATTTTTAGCACAAGTGACTGGTTCTAAAACATGTAAAACTGAAGCATCATCAACCAATTCATCTTTATCACAAGGAACATCAAGCAAATTATCATGGGACAAAGATAAATCAAGAGAAGGTTTCACTAACAATTGCTCTATGACAGCATGGTTTGTGGAAAAATTTAGTACATTAAAACAATTCTCACCTTCCGTGAGTGTAGCACCATGGGATTACCTGTGTTCTCAGTAGGAGTAATATGTGCATTGTGAAGTGATGGTTCTGAGTTTGCATATGAGGTTGTGAGCTCCTCATTTTCTTCCATGTCATCCTCTCACTTATGGACATTATCCTATAGAAGGTTAGTCATAGCAAGAGGAATAACAACAGACTCTTCCTCTAAATGGTGCACCTCATCATATGAAGTCAAAACAGGAGGTGGATTAACAAAGGTTTCTCGCATAAGGAGTTTCATATCATTCCAAGTTTGAGGTTTATCAGAAGGATCTAAAGACTCCCACCAAGATAAAGCAAAATGTCACAAAACACTAGCTGCATTTTTTACCTTCCTCCTTGGACACATAAAGCGAGTAGCAAATATATTATCTATGACAATTTCCCACTCCATGTACTCATCAACACCTATACCATCATAAGTCGATGGATACGAACAACCTGTCATTGTTAGAATACAGCAAAAGACAACACGAAAGTATTATCCATATCAAATGACTACGTGGTTGTAGTGGTGTCACTTTTCATAGAAAGTGGAAGCGTCTTACCAAGCTCTTACAAAGTTCTTACCAACGCAAGCAGTGGACGGTACAACCGACGGCTGGTTCGTGATACCTGTGAGGCAGTGGTACCGAGATTGCAAGTGCCTTTATCTATACTGATCTGAAGTATATATGTGGAGCTTGGAAGGCAAACAAGAAGTAATATGTATATTTGGCACACAAGTTAGTAATAGAAAGTAATGCCAAATTATAGTTCAAAGTACTTGTTCTCGTTGCTGGTCTAAAGTGTTGCAAGTATTAGGTGTGTGACAAAAGTATGGTGGATAGCAAGGTGATAGGTGTGTGAAAAACAAGTATGGTGGATGGAAACAGTAACACAAACAAGGAACCAGACAGCACACGCTAACACAGCTCACTTTGGTCTTCTCTATGTGCTCATCTAGATATTGTTCCTCTTTTGCCCCTCTTTTTTCTATTTTTTGGGCTGTTTTTTTGGGAAATTTTGACTTTTTATTTTTAGTTTTTTGATATTTTTACTTTACTTAGAAGCACAAAAGAAGTAACCACAAAAAATATGAGCCTAAACAAGTAAAAGACATGGCCTGTGGAAAATTCAGAAAACTAGATCAAAATCGACAAAAACCTTGTGACCACGAAAAGAGGATCTTGTGACCACTTTTTGACCAATTTAAAAATCTTTGACCCCAACAAGATGGGGGATGGACGGATCCAAAAAATTTTCTGATTGATTTGCATATATGGAACGTCGAAATCGGAGTTCATATGCGAAAACTAAACCAGTTTTAAGAATTAGCTCCGAATTAGAGGACAAAACGGGAACAATGTGTGCAAAATTGGTCACAGCAGCCAAGATTTGATGGAAACAATGGGGAGAAACACACGAACTAGACTCTAACACGACCTAACCAGCAACAAGACCTCGACCAGGACACAAACTCAACACGACGGACTCTAAAACTGAAATATGCAAATGCTATGGCGCGGAAGGTTCTAGGACAGGAAAAACGAGTATGGCACTAGACTATAGGACGAATGTGAAACACTCAAATTAGAGAATAAAAGTGAACCTAACGGTATACCTTAGCTCTAATTACCACTTAATGGAGACGGGGATCTCGATCTTCCATTAGGTGGTGGTAACTATCGTTGTGGCGGAGAATGACACATCGATCCGGCTTCAGATCGAAAGATCGAACCCTGCAATCTTAGCACCATAGCTCCTCTGGTTATCAACCAAGTCATGGACCAGGTTGACCTCACCAAGAAGGTTAATCCCTGCCTGCGCAATGAAGAACACAAGCAAGAACAAGAAAGAACGCAAATTGCAGATGAATGATTAATCTCTCAAAGTTAGGGTCTCACAAACCGATGAACGACGAAACTGTTCTTGACAGAATAATCTTAGCAAAACCCCAAACCCTAACGACGGTGGTGGCGTATGATTATAAAGGTCTTAGGGTCGTCACCTACCCTGGACGCGCCCCCTAATAGGCCCAAACATGATACACGGTCCAACGTACCAAAAGACGGTGTCGCAGCACCCTGTCAGATTCTGGATGCTGATTTGTTTCGATGATTCCCATTGATTCTGAAAAGCTTTTGATGTGAGACCACTTGGGTTAGCTTCCTTATCAAATTATCTTTCGATCCATATGTGGATCGTCGAAAACGGAGTCCAGATGCGTCCTAGGTGACCAGTTTAAGGCAGACTGGTCCTGAAAACCGAGGCAGACCCGCGTGCATGCGTGGCCCCCGCCGCTGCTATGTCATAATGCCGTTCGGTCTAAAGAACACCGGGGCTACGTACCAGCGTTGTACGCTCAAGTGTTTCGGGGACCTTATCGGGCGAACCGTTGAGGCCTATGTGGATGACATCATGGTCAAGTCAAAATGGGCTGACCAGGTCATAGCCAACCTAGAGCAAACATTTGCGAAACTCCAAGCAAATGGCATTAAGCTCAACCCTGAGAAGTGCATTTTTGGGGTCCCGAGGAGTATGTTGCTGGGTTTCATCGTCTCCGAGCATGGCATTGAAGCCAACCCGAAGAATATCTTGGCCATCACAAGGATGGGCCCGATTCAGAACGTAAAGGGGGGTACAACGAGTTACAGGGTGCCACGCCGCACTCAGCTGCTTCATCTCATGCCTTGGCAAGCGAAGTCTCCCTCTCTATCGGCTCCTTAAGAAGTCCGACCGTTTTGAATGGACGCCCGAGGCCCAGGAGGCACTTGACGCGGTCAAGCAGCTTCTAACGATGGAGAACCGCTTCTTCTCTACATTATGGCCACCACACAAGTGGTCAGTGCCTCCCTAGTGGTGGAGTGAGAAGAAGAGGGGCATGCCCTCAAAGTGCAGTGTCCCATGTACTTCATTAGCGAGGTCTTGTCCGATTCCAAGAAACACTGCCCCCAAATCCAGAAGCTCCTGTACACCATCCTTATCGCTAAGAGAAAGCTACATCACTACTTCGAGTCGCATATGGTGACGGTCATGACGTCCTTTCCCCTCGGTGAGGTTGTCCAAAACCAGGATGCCATGGGAAGAATCGCAAAGTGGGCACTCGAGCTGATGGGTCAAGGCATTTTATATGCCCCCTGGATGGCTATAAAGTCCCAAGTGCTGGCTGATTTTGTTACAGAGTGGACAGAGGTCTAAATGCCACCGGCAGTCATCGACCAAGAGTACTAGATGATGTACTTCGATGGATCACTAATGAAGAAAGGCGCTGACACGGGGCTGGTCTTCGTTTTGCCCCTCGGGGTATGCATGAGGTACATGGTTCACATCCATTTCCCCTCCTCCAACAATGTGGCCAAGTATGAGGCACTCATCAATGGCCTACGCATCGCCATCGAGTTGGGTATCTAATGCCTCGATGTCCATGGTGACTCCTAGCTGGTCATCGACCAAGTCATGAAGGAGTTGAGCTACCACAACGCCAAGATGGCTGCATATTGCCGAGAAGTCCACTAGCTAGAGGATATGTTCGATGGTCTCGAGCTCAATCACATCCCTAGGTGTCTCAACATGGCGGCCGATGCGCTGGTGAAAGCGGTGTCCGGCCAAGAGCCGGTGCCAACAGGCATCTTCAACAGTGATCAGCACAAGCCCTCGATCCGCTATGAGGACAAGAACAAGCCGGTGATGGGTCGACTGCCCTAGGCTCGGGGGTAGCTAGCCATCGGCTCCATCTAACCCTGAGGTCATGGACCTTGATGAGGATCTAGCGATAGAGCCTGACCCTCTGACCGACTGGAGGACGCCTTACCTTGACTACATCCTACGCGAGGCGCTGCCAATCTACAAGACGGTTGCTCAGCGGCTCGCACGTCGAACCAAGTCCTTTGTCATTGATGATGGAGAGCTCTATAGGCAGAGCCACACTAGGATCTTGCAGCGCTGCATCCCCATCGAGTAAGAGAAGCAGTTGCTGAGCGACATCCATGGTAGGGTCTGTGGTCACCATGCCGCGCCTAGAACCCTGGTCGGAAATGCATTCTGACAAGGTTTCTACTGGCCGACCGTAGTAGCCGACACCGAACAGATTGTGTGCACCTACGAAGTGTGTCAGTACTATGCTCGGCAGACCCACCTGCTGGCCCAAGTTCTCTAGATGATCCCCATCACATGGCCATTTGTGGTCTAGGGGCCTGACCTAGTCGGACCTCTCAAAAGGGCGCCTGGGGGCTATACGCACTTGCTTGTGACCATAGACAAGTTTACAAAGTGGGTAGAGGCTCGACCGATCTCCGCGATCAAGTCCAAGCAAGCCGTGTTGTTCTTCCTTGACATCATCCATCGCTTTGGAGTCCCAAACTCCATTACCACAGACAATGGCACGCAGTTCACCGGAAAGAAGTTCCTCTGATTCTGTGATTAATATCACATCCGCGTCGATTGGGCCACCGTCGTGCACCCCCACACGAATGGGTAGGTCGAGCGCGTGAATGGCATGGTCCTACAAGGCCTCAAGCCTAGGATCTTCAACCGGTTGAACAAGTTTGGTGGACGATCGGTCGCAGAACTTCCTACAATGCTCTAGAGCCTGAGGACGACCCCTAGCCGAGCCACCGACTACACACCATTCTTCATAGTCTATGCTTCCGAGGCTATCCTCCCGACCGACCTCGACTATGGAGCACCAAGGGTCAGGCCATACGATGAACAGGGAGCCGAGGCATCCCTCGAGGATGCCATGGACCAGCTAGATGAAGCACACGATGTCACCCTCCTCTGCTCGGCCAAGTACTAGTAAGCGTTGCGCTGGTACCTGTAACACCTCGGGTGTTTAAATACTAAAAACTACCATGTCATCATATGCATTGCAAGGCATTTGGTCATATTGAAAACTTTGATATGCATTCACTAAAACAAGTTTACCTTTATGTTGAATGTGTTGACTTGTATTGTTGAATCAAGTTCTTTAAGTTGTGTTGAATTGGATTTCCGAAAACCCTGATTTCTAGTGATTTATTTTACCCGAAAAACCTAATTCAAAATTGAAGTACATTTTAGGGTTGAGCCTTAAAGCAAAAATGTAGAGCTTGTTGTGTTGTACAAAGTTGGTTTTTGGAGTTTTCAAAGTTGTTGAGTAAAATTTGAAGTAATTTCAAAAGGCGTAATTCTTTAAATGTCCCCTTTTTTAATTCAAATTTGCATTTCAAAATGTAGACCGAATTTGGGTATGGTTATAAAAGAAAAGTTGTAGAAATTTGAATTTTGAACAACTTTTATTTTTGGAGATTTTTGAGTTGTTACATAAATTTGGGAGTAATTTGAGTTTCAAATCGGAAGGCAATTCTGTAAATAAGTTGAACAGTGCTCGCCGCTTAAGCTACACCGCCGGCGACCTTCTTCTCGGTTCTAGGCGCACGCGTGGCCGTCCTCAGCTTCGCGCTAGCACGGGGAAGATGCCGTCGTGGCTTCCTCTTGCTTCTTGGCCGTCCTTTAAAGGCCGAGACACCGTCGCCGTCGTTCTTTTCTCCTCCTCTGTTTTCCAGTCGCCACCGCTGCTGCTCCGTTGAGCTCTCGCCATCGATTTAGCGCCTGTGCCGTCTCAACAAAGCACTCAATAGCTTCGCTAGTTCCTTGCGCACCCAGCCAGCCAACTCTGGTCGCCTGATTCCGCCAGGAACCGCCGCTAGTAGCCTTTCTTCCTCGCGTCGGCAGCATCTCCGTCGAGCGCGCTTCACCGCGGCCAGAGCTCCACGGTCTGTCTCTGCTCGTGCTTGGCATGCCGTCAGCTTCGCCATGTTGCCGTGGTGCTGTGTGCTCGGTTGTTTGACTGTTTTGTCCACCGCAGCCACCGGAGCATCGCCGTCGTCGAAGATTGCTCCGCTGTGATCGCTGTGACCGTCGACTCGGCTCTCCGTTGTTCCTCCGGCTCGTCCATCGCCTTCAACGTGTTCGGGGTGAGCTCCTGGTTCTTCCCGAGTAGTTTGTTTCATCGTTCCCAGCTTCGTTTCGCCAGCGTAGTGTCACTGAGCCGCCGCATCCGCCATGGTCGACATCAAGCTCGAAACTCGCTGTAGTTGCTCAAGCTAGTGCCTTCAATCGATGCGGGGTGACGTGGAGAGTGTTTTGGTACTTTGGCCATCGCCGTTGGTCTCACCGTCGGCGAGTTTTCGCCGGTCAGCGACGTCGTCGCCGTAGTCAACGCGGGAGTTAGGGGATGACAGGTGGGACCCGGTTGTCAGTGACTCAGCGGTTTGAAAATGAAATTTTCCTTTTTCAGAGATGAATGAATAGTGTATGTTTTTGTTATTTTTATGTAGATTTATTTAGAGCTCCAAAAATTATGAAAATTTTTGTGTGACCTCTCTGTGATGTGTATTATTTGGGAAAAATATGAAATTTTGATTTTCAGTACTTTTTGAATGTGATAAAAATTGCTCAATTAATTAATAAATGAGTTTCCATGATTTTTCTAAGCTCATTTATTTCTCTAAAAATTATGAAAATTGTTTTGCCACTTAGTTATCATGAGATGAACATTTACAAAAATTTGAGCTCAATTGGAACAAGTTGATTTATTTCATAATTCTTAATTAAATAATTAATTCATAAAAGCAAATAGTAACCTTTAATGATTTAGGTTTTGATTGAATTTTGGATTGAGTGATGACCTTGGGTCATTAGTTGGTGATGATCCTTGGCATTTGAATTAGGTGTTACGAAAAAGGTTTAGTTGGTTTGACTTGTAACTGTACCGCGAAGAAAAGTTGTATTCAAGTTGTTAATTTTGTATCCATCATCGAGCATCATGTTTTATATTCCGCATCATGTTAAACATGGCATTGTTACTACATGTAGTGAACGAAGGTGAGCACGTGGTAGTTAATCAAGTGGTTGAGGAGGTTAATCCGTCTGTTGAGGTCGGGTTGGATATTTGTGGTGCGACTCCGGAACCGGACTTTTCCGTCAACGAAGGTAAGCCCCGGATGCATTTAAACCTACCTTGTGTTTTAAAACTTGATTTCACTTTTGCTTCTCTTTACTGCATTAAGTGATTAGGAGTTAAGTGAAAACCTAATTGGTGCATTACCAACCTTGTTTTTCCATGTCTACCTTGTTAACCATTTTAATTCGTATATGGCTAGTTATGCTTAGACAAATAAAAGTCGGGTGATTACCTGTCACTTGCGAATTTTAAATGGATCTTTGGTTACGCTTGGTTAATTATGTTATCATGAAATGTGAGCATGTGGAGTAATAAATATAGACCGGGCAGACTCGTTGACCCTTGTTGTAGGTGAGGTTCATGAGCAGATCTGTTTTGGATCGTGCTGCATGATTGTTGTTCAGTGCGATGACGATAAGTAAATGTGTGGCCCTTGGGCAGGGCAACTTATTTGTGTGTTCTGTAATATGTTATAATGCCACTCCACTACTACATTTTGTATTATTAACCGAACTTAGTTGTATGGTTCGAAACAAATGGTTTGTAAACTATGTTATTGTAACACTTCTGCTATTTTTACTCTGGTGTATCTATTTGAATAAACTGTTGTAATACTGTAATGACTCTGTAATGTGATCCTGCTCGGAAATCGTAGATGATTCAGGGTTCCCTGAGGACACCCGACAATCTTATTAAGTTACCAGGAACATATGCATGGATGTCAAAGGTTGTTGGACAGTGATAGGTGCATGTGGGCCCTATAATTTAGGAGGTTCTGCCACAGAATGGTATCAGAGTGATCGTTACAAAGTCTTTGTCGTATTGGTTTACAAAAACTTCAAAATGATTTGGGATGATTAAACTTAACTTGATTAATTTGGTCCAAATTGCTTCTGACTTATCTTATTTCTTTCTCACCATTCCTTATTTGATAAAAAAGGTTTTGTGTGGTGGAGTAGTAATCTTATTATGCCCTATATAAAAACAAATGTTGTTTATGTTCATTTTAGGCTTTGGTGGGTTTGTTCGTAAGAACGATTCATGCATCATAATACCATGCACAAAGTTTTAGAAACCAGTCTTTGCTGCCTAGCAACTTAGAGGTGTAGCCAGTGCTTGGTATGCAAATCTTATGGCCATGCAACCCGCAGGTGTTCCGTTAACTTGGACAGAGTTTCATACTGCTTTTAGAGCCCATTATATCCCGGAGAAAGTTATGGCTATGAAGCTGGATGAATTCCTTGCTTTGAAGCAAGGGGATCAGACGGTTATGCAGTATGTGGGAAGATTTATTCATCTATCGCAGTATGCATCTGAACATGTCAACGCATATGCCAAGAAAAAGAAATGGTTCATGAGAGGTCTGAATACCAAATTACAGACTATGATGACAACTTGTACTAATGTCACTTATCATGAGGCAGTGAATATTGCAATTGCTTCAGAGGCAAAGTATCGGCAGCATAAGGAGCTCAAGAAGAAAAAGAGTATGCCGTCTGGATCTTTTGGTGGAAATCAAAAGAGGCAGAGGGTGATCTATCATCCCGTAAATCATAATCGTCCTCCTTATCGTCCGCCGCAGTTCCAAGCCGGACAACAATCAAATGTATGCCCTGCTACAACTTATCAGAAGCCACAACCGACAAATGCTTTTAGGGTTTCTGCTCCAACACCCCAGGGTCACAAGTATCCCTATTTCAATTGTGGCAAGTCTGATCATTTTTCAAGGGAATGTCCGTATCCAAGGCAGTCTAATCCAAATTATCAGAAGGCCCCTGTCAATCAACAACAGGGTCAGGCACAGAATAAGAACAACAATCAGAATGCTCAGAAATGCAAAGATGAAAGAAAGACAGGACGGGTGTTCTATATTCAAGCTGGAGAAATTTTGGAAGGGGAGCCAATGATGATGGGTATGTTTCTTGTCACCAATCATCCTGCAGTTATACTTTTTGATTCAGGTGCATCGTATTCATTCATCAATAGAACCTTTGTCGTGAAGCATGAAATTTCAATTGGGGCAACAAAGGAAAATTTCTTTATACAGTTGCCCGGGGGACGTCTGTGTACTAAGGAAATGGTATACCAGGTACCCATAAACCTAGGTGGGCATATTTTTCCCAATACCATGATTATCCTAAAGGATCAGGATATAGATGTAATCTTGGGAATGAATTGGATGTATCAGCATAAGGCTGTTATAGATGCTTTGAATAGAACACTCAGGGTGAGTTTGCCAGATAGTCATTCTCAACTTCTCATCCATCTTCCAACCTTAAGAAGATCAGTGGGCAAAGTTTGTGCAACTACCGTCAAAGAGATTAGAGATATCCTGGTAGTGTGTAAATTTCTTGATGTGTTTCCTAAAGATTTACCCGGTCTACCACCTGATAGGGATGTCTAGTTCAATATAGAGTAAAAACCAGGAACAGCTCCGATTTCTCGAAGAGTTTATAGGATGCCACCCAAGGAGTTAGCCGAGTTGAAGACTTGGTTGCAAGAATTGATTGATAAGGGATTTATCCAACCTAGTTCATCACCTTGGGGATGTCCGGCAATTTTTGTGAAAAAGAAAGATGAGACCCTGAGGTTATGTATTGACTATTGTCCGTTGAATGAAGTAACCATTAAGAATAAGTATCCCTTACCTCGGATAGACTTGCTTTTTGATCAACTGGCCGGAGCCAAAGTTTTCTCCAAGATTGATTTGAGGTCAGGCTATCACCAAATCAAGATTAAGCCTGAAGATATTCCTAAAATGACATTTACCACAAGATATGGATTATATGAATACTTGGTAATGTCTTTTGGTTTGACAAACGCTCTAGCTCATTTCATGTATCTGATGAATTCAGTATTCATGCCTGAGCTAGACAAGTTTGTAGCGGTGTTTATTGATGACATTCTAGTATATTCCAAGAATAAGGAAGAATATACAGAACATCTCAAAATTGTTCTGACCTTCTTGAGAGAACATCAACTATATGCCAAGTTCAGCAAGTGTGATTTTTGGCTTAAGGAAGTACAATTTCTTGGACATGTCTTGTCAGCTAAAGGAGTTGCAGTTGATCCAAGCAAAGTTAAGGATGTGCTTGATTGGAAACCGCCAACCACAGTTCATCAGGTTCGGAGTTTTCTGGGATTGGCGGGGTATTACCGTCGTTTTATTCTAGATTTCTCTAGAGTATCTAAGTCCATCACTGAGTTATTGAAGAACCAAGTCTAGTTTGTCTGGTGATCTGATTGTGAAGAAGCTTTCCAGACTTTGAAGAGATTGTTAACCACTGCCCCAGTATTAGCCCAACCTGATATCGAGAAGCCGTTTGATGTTTATTGTGATGCTTCAGGTATTGGTATTGGATGTGTATTGATGCAAGAAGGCAGAGTCATTGCTTATGCATCCAGGCAACTTAAGCAACATGAAGAACACTATCCGACTCATGATCTAGAATTAGCGGCTGTTGTCCATGCTCTAAAGATTTGGCGGCATTACCTGCTTGGTAATACGTGCCATATTTATACAGACCACAAGAGTTTAAAGTATATCTTCACTTAGTCAGAATTGAACATGCGACAAAGAAGATGGTTAGAACTGATTAAAGATTATGATTTGGAAGTACATTATCACCCTGGTAAAGCAAATGTGGTTGCAGATGCCCTCAGTCGCAAAAGTTATTGCAATTGCCTGACAGTAAGAACAATGGGTATGACTTTATGTCAAGAGATGGAGAAGTTGAATGTAGAGGTAATTCAACAAGGTAGTTTGACCAACATAATTGTTGAAGCCAATATTCGAGACCAGATTATTGCTGCTCAGAAGGAAAATAAGGGTGTAGCCCATATTAAGGAAAGAGTCAGGAATGGAAAAGCGGAATGCTTCACCATAGATGATGAAGGTGTGTTATGGTTTAAGGGTCAACTAGTGGTACCAAAAGTTCCTGAGTTACGGTAGTCAATTCTTGAAGAGGCACATGCTACTAGGTTATCTATCCATCTGGGAAGTAACAAGATGTACCATGACTTGAAACAAAAGTTTTGGTGGACTAAAATGAAGATAGAGATTGCTAGGTATATAGCAAAGTGTGATACTTGTCAAAAGGTGAAGGCTATACATTTGAGGTCTGCAGGTGAATTACAACCATTACCTATTCCAGCTTGGAAGTGGGAGGACATTAGTATGGACTTTATTGTTGGTCTACCCAAGACATCAAAGGGATTTGACTCAATATGGGTTATTGTAGATCAACTCACTAAGTCAGCACATTTTCTTCCTGTCAAGACTATATATCCTATGATCCAATATGCCAAGATGTATTTAGCAAGAACCATGAGCCTACATGGAGTACCAAAGACCATTGTGTCCGATAGGGGTACACAGTTTGTCTCCAGCTTTTGGAAACAATTGCATGCTTCGTTGCGAACCAAGCTCCTATATAGTATAGCTTATCATCCGCAAACTGATGGACAGACTGAAAGAGTCAATCAAGTACTTGAAGATATGTTAAGGTGTTGTGTCCTTAACTATTCCAATAAGTGGGACGAATGCTTACCTTTGGCCGAGTTCTCATACAATAATAGTTATCAGGAAAGCATTAGAATGGCTCCATTTGAAGCACTCTATGGTCGTAGATGCAGAACATTGCTGAGTTGGTCTGAACCCGGAGAAAGAAAGATCTTTGGAGTTGACCTTGTGGAAGAAATAGAAGACAAGGTTAGGCAAATACAAAGTAATTTGAAGATAGCTCAGTCCCGATAAAAGAGTTATGCGGATAAACGACGTAGACCATTGATGTTTAACAAGGGGGATTTTGTATATTTGAAAGTATCACCAATGAAGGGAGTTACCCATTTTGGTGTTAAAGGCAAGTTGGCACCTCGATATATTGGACCATTTCAAATTTTAGAGAGGTATGGAAAAGTGGCATATCGTTTGAAATTACCAGAACATCTCGCAGCGGTACATGATGTGTTCCATGTTTCTCAATTGAAGAAGTGTCTTCGAGTGCCTGAGCAGAATGTTGAGGTTGAAGGAGTGGAACTTGAAACTGATTTGACCTATTCTGAGTATCCTATTCGAGTCTTGGATTAGAAAGATCATGTTACTCGAAGGAGGACAATCAAGTTCTACAAGATACAATGGAATCAACATTCAGAAGAAGAAGCTACTTGGGAATCCGAAGATTACCTGTTAGAAAAGTTTCTAGAGTTTCTTGCGTCAATATAGAAGAATGTTAGTTTTGCTTTGTTGTTACGAACCATGTTTGTAAAGAAACCTCAACTATTTTATGGACAAGTTTTGGATGTTTTTGGATTGACACATTTCCTTTTCCATTACTTACCCTATGACTTTGAATCTCGGAGGGGGAAGGATTGTAACACCTCGGGTGTTTAAATACTAAAAACTACCATGTCATCATATGCATTGCAAGACATTTGGTCATATTGAAAACTTTGATATGCATTCACTAAAACAAGTTTACCTTTATGTTGAATGTGTTGACTTGTATTGTTGAATCAAGTTCTTTAAGTTGTGTTGAATTGGATTTCCGAAAACCCTGATTTCTAGTGATTTATTTTACCCAAAAAACCTAATTCAAAATCGAAGTACATTTTGGGGTTGAGCCTTAAAAAAAATGTAGAGCTTGTTGTGTTGTACAAAGTTGGTTTTTGGAGTTTTCAAAGTTGTTGAGTAAAATTTGAAGTAATTTGAAAAGGCGTAATTCTTTAAATGTCCCCTTTTTGAATTCAAATTTGCATTTCAAAATATAGACCGAATTTGGGTATGGTTATAAAAGCAAAGTTGTAGAACTTTGAATTTTGAACAACTTTTATTTTTGGAGATTTTTGAGTTGTTACATAAATTTGGGAGTTTGAGTTTCAAATCGGATGGCAATTCTATAAATAAGTTGAACAGTGGTCGCCGCTTAAGCTACACCACTGGTGACCTTCTTCTCGGTTCCAGGCGCGCGCGTGGCCGTCCTCAGCTTCGCGCTGGCATGGGGAAGATGCCGTCGTGGCTTCCTCTTGCTTCCTGGTCGTCCTTTAAAGGCCGAGACGCCGTTGCCATCGTTCTTTTCTCCTCCTCTATTTTCCAGTCGCCACCGCCGCTGCTCCGTTGAGCTCTCGCTGTCGATTTAGCGCCTGTGCCATCTCAGCAAAGCGCTCAATAGCTTTGCTAGTTCCTTGCGCACCCAGCCAGCCAACTCTGGTCGCCCGATTCCACCAGGAACCGCCGCTAGCAGCCTTTCTTCCTCGCGGCCGGCAGCATCTCCGTCGAGCGCGCTTCGCCGTGGCCAGAGATCCACGGTCTGTCTCTGCTTGTGCTTGGCATGCCATCAGCTTCGCCATGTTGCCGTGGTGCTGTGTGCTCGGTTGTTTGACCGTTTTGTCCACCGTAGCCACCGGAGCATCACCGTCGTTGAAGATTGCTCTGCCGTGATCGCTGTGACCGTCGACTCGCCTCTCCGTTGTTCCTCCGGCTCGTTCATCGCCTTCAACGTGTTCGGGGTGAGCTCCTGGTTCTTCCCGAGTAGTTTGTTTCATCGTTCCCGGCTTCATTTCGCCGGCGTAGTGTCGCCGAGCCGCCGCGTCCGCCATGGTCGACGTCAAGCTCGAAACTCGTTGTAGTTGCTCAAGCTAGTGCCTTCAATCGATGCGGGGTGGTGTGGGGAGTGTTTTGGTACTTTGGCCGTCGCCGTTGGTCTCACCGTCGGCGAGTTTTCGCCGGTCAGCGACATCGTCGCCGTAGTCAACGCGGGAGGTAGGAGATGACAGGTGGGACCCGGTTGTCAGTGACTCAGCGGTTTCAAAATGAAATTTTCCTTTTTCAGAGATGAATGAATAGTGTATGTTTTTGTTATTTTTATGTAGATTTATTTAGAGCTCCAAAAATTATGAAAATTTTTGTGTGACCTCTCTGTGATGTGTATTATTTGGGAAAAATATGAAATGTTGATTTTCAGTACTTTTTGAATGTGATAAAAATTGCTCAATTAATTAATAAATGAGTTTCCATGATTTTTCTAGACTCATTTATTTCTCCAAAAATTATGAAAATTGTTTTGCCACTTAGTTATCATGAGATGAACATTTACAAAAATTTTGAGCTCAATTGGAACAAGTTGATTTATTTCGTAATTCTTAATTAAATAATTAATTCATAAAAGCAAATAGTAACCTTTAATGATTTAGGTTTTGATTGAATTTTGGATTGAGTGATGACCTTGGGTCATTAGTTGGTGATGATCCTTGGCAATTGAATTAGGTGTTATGAAAAAGGTTTTGTTGGTTTGACTTGTAACTATACCGCGAAGGAAAGTTGTATTCAAGTTGTTAATTTTGTATCCATCATCGTGCATCATGTTTTATATTCCGCATCATGTTAAACATGGCATTGTTACTACGTGTAGTGAACGAAGGTGAGCACGTGGTAGTTAATCAAGTGGTTGAGGAGGTTAATCCGTCTGTTGAGGTCGGGTTTGATATTTGTGGTGCGACTCCAGAACCGGACTTTTCCGTCAACGAAGGCAAGCCCCGGATGCATTTAAACCTACCTTGTGTTTTAAAACTTGATTTCGCTTTTGCTTCTCTTTACTACATTAAGTGATTAGGAGTTAAGTGAAAACCTAATTGGTGCATTACCAACCTTATTTTTCCATGTCTACCTTGTTAACCATTTTAATTTGTATATGGCTAGTTATGCTTAGTCATGCTTAGACAAATAAAAGTCGGGTGATTACCTGTCACTTGTGAATTTTAAATGGATCTTTGGTTATGCTTGGTTAATTATGTTATCATGAAATGTGAGCATGTGGAGTAATAAATCTAGACTGGGCGGACTCGGTGTAGGGGAGCCGCAAGACATGGAGGTCTTGTGAGCGGGTTCTTTTCGCCTGTGTTGATTAAGGCCCATACCGTTGTCGAATTGCATGAGGTGAGACTTTGTAGTACTAACCACATACTCTAGTAAGCCTTAACTTGGCTATTCTATTATGAGAATGGCTACTCACGCACTGGGAGTGGAGAGATGGCGGGAATAGCGTGTACCCACGTGGCAATGGGCTGGATTGGTGGAGTACTGTATTCTCGGGTGACGCAGACCCGTTCTTGTTTAGAATATCCGAGGGTAGGTTGATGTATGTAAGTCAGGGACCTACATATGTCGTGTGGTCTAGAATTCCCAGCTGGGTTTTAATCGGTTCGAATCGTCGTTGCACCTCGATTATGGAGACTCAACTCACTGTTCATCATCGTAGTTTAATAACTGGAACTTGAGGATGGTTTGAGAAGGTGTTGGATGTGAAGTTTCATGATCTCAATACGGATCATGTCAGCTTTGTATATGATCTTTATGAAGTTTTAAATGTTGATATAAAGAATTTTGTTAAAGAGCTTTTACGCAAAAGAACTTTGATTATTGCTAAAACCCTACCTTGAATCCCTGAGCCTGTGTAACACCCCAGGTGTTTGGCTTCCACATTTGCACTTGCATTTCATGGACATGAGCATCATTCATCCATTCATGAGCTTAGATTGTATGAAACATGCTTTTGAAACATTGCAACATATGTTTATATTCCATGTGTGTTTGTTTTATGAAATGAATAGTGTGCAATACTCAAGTGCAACATGTGTAACTCACTTTAGTGAAATATGGTTAGTTCATACTATGCAACAAGATCATGAAACATGTGAAACATGACTATGAAACAGATGTAACATTTCATGTGTTTTTCATTGTTTCAGCACATGCAATGCTTGATTCTTGTGTGACCAATGTGTGGTGTGGCTAATAATTCTCTTAAACAACTTAGTGACACTTAGAATGTCATTTGGAACATTGTTCATGTTGACCATGTTGCCTAATTGTGATTTCAAATAGTGGTTTGACTTGTTTTGACCCCTAAACCCTTTTGTTTGACTATTTAAAAAGTGTGGCTTAGGATGTTTGCATGTCTGAGCAACCTAAAACAAAGTTGTAGCAAATTTCATAAGGAACAAACTTTGTTTAGAAGCCAAGTCATGAAAATGTGCACAACATGTTCAAAAAGGACCCACAAGTCAGTTTTGGGGTTGTATTTGAAACTTAGAAATTTTCTAACTACAAGGGCTGGATTTCAGTTTCATGTACCCAACTTATTCATCTTGTAGCTCCCAAATCAAGCCGATTTAGCTCGTACTCCAATTGGCAAACTTGTAGTACTCACTTGGATCTCGAACTTTGTCATTTACACCATGAGCTGGATCATCACGGTTTAGGAGTAAATCAGTGTTAAACTTCGCCTGTCAGTCGGGATGGATGATCTCTGAAACGCGAGCTTCAGACCGATCATGGCCGACCGAGGTCAGAGGATGGCCGCCGCGTGGCCGCCACGCGCCTGGCTTGGCCTGACCGCGCCGTGCGCTGGCCGGCTTGAAGTGGCAAACTCCCTGCTGCCCTCCGCCACGTGCTCTGCCTCCCCCTTCACTTCTTCTGCTCGCCAGAAGTGCCGAATCAGAGCCACCGCCCACCATTGTCCCGCCGAGCAGCTCCGCCGACGCATAGAGCGCTCGCCATCGCCTTCTACCTCGCTCTAGCTAGCCAGAAGCTTTGCATTGCTTAGCTCCATCATCTCCACCGACTTGTAGCGTCAAATCGACCTTAGGTGAGGAACCTTGGCCTGTTTCCGACGCCGTAGCCATGGCCAGACCTCGCTGGTGTTGCGATTCATCATGGCCAGAGCATCACCGCACCACTCCTTCTTCCCTAACCCTCGTTCCGTCTTCTCTAGCACGTGTAGTGGCTCTAGCGATGATGTTACCGGTGAAGCCAGTCTGGCCTAGCCGGAACACGGCCGTGCACTGTCGCGCCTTGGTCGCCGCCGGTGACCGCCCGTGGCCACGCTCGAGCACTTCACCTCAGCCTATAGCGGTAGCATAGATAGGTCCACCGTGATCCCAGGAGGCCTACGAGCACCTTAACAGGGCATTGGGCGCCGTACTTCGCCGGAGCTCCGCCATGCGCCATGGCTGAGCCGCCGTGCGCCATGGCCGACATACCTAGGGTTCGGTAGAGGTTGCGTGTAGGACATGGCTTGATGCGGTTCGTCGAGGCGAGCACGCCGGTGCCGTCGCTTTCGCCGGAGGAGCCACAGTCGGCGAGTTTCGCCGTGTGCCGCGCCGTCGTCATGCCTCCCCTGTTTCGCTGTCACTGACCGGTGGGGTTGGCTGACACCCGGGTCCCACACGGCAGTGACTGTAGTTCATAGGGCTAGTTTAAAAATACCAGTTTTGAATGCTGATTTGAGATTTTTGTATCTCCTGTTTTGTAGATCCAAATTGGGTGGTTCCAATTTTGTTAGACTCATAGTGAAGTCTAGTATTTAGGAAAAATATAATATGAGCACTTGTAGTAGAGTTTATGGAAGAATTAAATTGAAACTTTAAATGTGTTTTTGAATGCATGCAAACTTGTTTAAATCATATCTTGAGCTTCTGTGATCCAAAAATTATGAAATTTTGTGGGTAAGCTAGTATTGTATAGTAGAAGCTCTAATTAAAATTTGAGAGTCATTGCATGTGCAGTTTTTGAGTTATAGATTTTCCTTTTATCATTGGTAGATACTTGTGTGAATTTTTGTAAATTTTCTAGGAATCCTATGGCCATGAAACTTGGTAGGTAGTATCTTAGTACCTTAAGGATGCTAGGAAAAATATGAAATCTGTTGCTTGACACTTTTCACTAAGGTTTCCTAATTATGCCATTTTAAGCCATTCTGCCTTATCATTTTTGTGTAGGTTGTTATACTTACTCAAATGGTGTGAAATTTTTATGGTTGTCTACTTAGGGCATGTAGTGTCTACTGTAATTTTTGTAGATTTAATGGTGTTGTTTTAATATATGTTTACTATTTCCTCTAATTAATTAAATAAATTAAGAAAGGTATTAAAAGAAATGTTTTGGTGATGGACACCCTACTTTCTGGTGTTCTTGTGATATGTGTGATATGTGAGTAAAGTTAGTTTTGTCCAAGTAAGTGTTTATATCATAAGTTAATAATTATTTGTTTGCATTATGTCCCTCTAGACAGATCTAGGGACTTTGGAAAGTTCCCCATGATATTTTGGTTTTCTGTGATTGTGATGAATACAAGAGTTGTAGATAATTTATGTATCTAGCTCCTATCAAAATTTGAGGGCATTTGGCCTAGTAGTTTAGAAACTACAGCTGTTTAAAGTTAGGTTCTAGTTTTGCTTACTCTCTGCCTTGTAAGGACAGAGTTCTGTTGATTTATGAACGACTTGGTAAAGTGTTGAATCATGCTTTGAGGTCTAAAAATGAATTGTAGACAATTTCATAAGCTTTCCAGATTGTCTTGTTGCATGTCATTTGGAATTATAAATCTCCCGTTATGGCTAGTTTACTGCACCGCTACATAATATTCATTTTGCTGAAATACAAATGCTTGAATGTATGTTGTTGCAAGGTTCTCGTTGATTGTTTAGGGGTTAGCCTAACTTGAGAATATGCTTAGGTGCAGGTGCTAGGTCATTAACTGAAGATGAGCAATTATACATTAGGTTGTATAAACTTGGTAAGTAAAGTGATTTGAATAGGGCTTAAGTTGGAATATGCAAACTACAGCGAACATGTGCATTCCCCGAGCATCCCTGACATTCGTTCATGTGCATCCATGATATTTATCTTGCGCATTCATGCAATAGGTGTGCCGGAGGGAGTGACGTTGCTAGAGTTTGAGGGAGCCAACCAGGAGGAGGAACCCGAGGTGCAAGAAGCCGACGAAGCAGTCACCGCGGAGGAATTGCCCGAGTGCCCTGACCACCAGCCTTCCTCGTTCCTGAAAGGCAAGCCCCGGAGGATATTAAGCCTCCCATGTTTTTACAAATACATTGAGTATCTTTTATTGTTGATGATGCATTAAGTATAGGAATTGGTTGGAACCAATTGCTGCATTATATATCCTTCCTTGTCCAGATATCGCACTGGAATCCTATTTAAGTTCAGGAACGGGTTAAATGCTTAGCCATGCTTAGTGCGGTAGAAGTCAGGTGATTTCCTGTCACCTGCGAGCTTTAGGATGAGGTGGATCACGGTTGGCTGTATTTGCTATCGTGGAAAAGAACCATGTGAATAATGAATTAAGACCGGGCGGGGTCTTGTGTAGGTTTGAACATAGTGACTCCGTCTGAGTCGTTTAAGGACCGATATGATGTATGTCCTCATGTCATATTGAACGCAGCCTAACACTTAGCTGGCCAGATAAGTCGTTCCGACCGCGAAGCCTAGTAGCTCGACTCAGGCCGGGGACACGAGCAGTGGCGACATTCTGGAGGTAGTAAGGATGTGCGGAGAGCCATTGGCATAAGTCCAAGGCGGGTTAGAGTCCCAAACAACCTTGGCAGAGTGGTTCTCTGAGAATGTCGATCTGATCGGACTCGCGACTCCTGAATCATACCAAAGGTGACTTGTTTGCGACTCCGATGGGAGAAGCAGGGTTTGTGTTTAGGAATACCCCTCCAGCTGGATAGGAATCGATTCGAATCGCCGTCTCTCCTGGATAGTGAGAACTTGACTGAGCAGCGGCAACGTAGATTCAATTAATTTAACGATATGGTTAAATGGATGATGATGATAAGGTTGCCACAATGAATACCTGATATGGTTATTCATGTTTGCACCCTAATAAAACGATTGCTTAGTACAGGTGCTAATATAGATGACAGGTTAATGGCTAAAAAGTCACTGCTAGTTCAGGTTAAGAGTAAATCATTATTACTTATGCTTTTCTGCATAAAGAAAGTGTCAGCCAGATCCACTACATTAAGCTATGCATAATTCTTGGTGTCATTTATTTTGGTTTCCGATGGGTAAGTCTAGCTGAGTACATTCCCGTACTCAGGGTTTATTCCCTCTTGTTGCAGATGACCTTCTATATCAGGGATTCTGTAAGTATCGTCTCCACCCGGCGGGTGATGAAGACTAGATCATGGGCATGATCTCTGTTCTCTTATCTGAATGCTTTTGCGGGCTGTGATCAGCGAACCAGTATGTGTATTTGAACTTGGGTGTGTGAGTTAAACTATTTGCTTCCGCATGTTTTCCAAGACTTGTTTTGTAATAACGATGACTCTGTGTTGATGTAATCTATTTGCGAACGTCTGCGAAATGTTGTAACGTATGATATGTTATGTTGAATTACTGTGATCTTGGTTGTATGCAAGTTGGTTTGAAATCCTTTGAGATTTTAGTTGACTACCGGGTTTATATGGGCTCAAGTTCGAGAATTTGATCGTTTCGGCGATTGTTTTTGTACTTGTGCTCTTATAAATTGGTCGATTCTGTGACAGCCTGCATTCCTGTGTCTTATCAGTTTTTATTTCGGTTAAGTCTTGTTGAGTACTTTTGTACTTAGGGTTCGTTGACCCTTGTTGCAGGTGAGGTTCATGAGCAGATCTGTTTTGGATCGTGCTACATGACTGTTGTTCAGTGCGATGACGATAAGTAAATGTGTGGCCCTTGGGCAGGGCAACTTATTTGTGTGTTCTGTAATATGTTATAATGCCACTCCACTACTACGTTTTGTATTATTAACCGACTTAGTTGTATGGTTTGAAACAAATGGTTTGTAAACTATGTTATTGTAAGACTTCCGCTATTTTTACTCTGGTGTATCTATTTGAATAAACTGTTGTAATACTGTAATGACTCTGTAATGTGATCATGCTCGAAAATCATGGATGATTCGGGGTTCCCCGAGGACACCCGATAGTCTTCTTAAGTTACCCGGAACATATGCATGGATGTCAAAGGTTGTTGGACAGTGACAGATGCATGTGGGCCCTATAATTTAGGAGGTTCTGCCACAGTACCACAGCCATCGAGTGCAAGGTCAGGCCTTCAACGTCGGGGACCTGGTGCTCCATCTCATCCAGAGCAACAAGAATCGCCACAAGCTCTCTCCATCGTGGGAGGGACCATACGTCATCGTGGAAGTGCTCCGACTTGGGACCTATAAGCTCAAGACCATTAACGGTGAGGTCTTCATCAATGCCTGGAACATCGAGCAGCTACGCCGTTTTTACCCTTAATATACGCATGCTTTCTCTTATCAATTTTGCTATCGACTCCCCGATCTTTAGTGACACCCGACGCCAGCAATTGCAAGGTGTCGGGTCTCACTCGGGGGCTATTAAGAGCATATCTAACTGGTAGACATTCTCTACGCCTGACCCTTTCTTACGTTAAGACCCAGAAGCAAGGTTTGCAGAAACAAACACTGAGTAAAACTAGTTAGACAACGAGAAACCTATGCCCTAGCTGCTATGGCGCCTTTGCTCACTAGCGTGATTAGAGTTTTTTACGCACCTCAGGCTTTTTGGCCTTAGCTACGGAAAGAGTCAGTACACGTCAAAGAGTATATCCACCTGGCAAACATTCTCTATGCCCAACCCTCTCTCATGTTGAGACCTAGAAGCAAGGGTTGTAGAAAAGAACGCTGAGTAAAACTGGTCGGCCTACGAGAAACCTACTCCCCAGCGGCTACGGCGCCTTTGCTCACCAGCGTGATCACAGTTTGTTCGCCTGCACCCCGGGCTTTACGGCCTTAATGATGGAAGGGGTCGGAATGCACTAACCTTTTTATACGAAAACAGGAGAAGGGCTAAAAATATGTTAGGCCATAATGAAATTTAAGAGCTTGTCCACTTATTACAAGTTTGCCTCCTAGCGTATATGCCTAACTAATTTCTTGGGGGTGATCTCATCCTCTATGTCCATAGGAAAGCCCTATGTCAGTGGGTCACACAAGTCAATTGGACAGCTTGGCCGCTGTCGAGAGATGGGTAAGGAGCAGTAGAATGCCCCATGCGGCTTATTCTCGACTTCCGTCACGAACGACGGACCCGGATTCCACTCAAACATATCCGGTAAAAGCTCCCCAAACCCGTCACTCGTGCCATCAAGGTAAATCCTATGCCAGCGGGTCACCCAAGTCATTCGGACGGTTCGGGCCACTGCTGAGAGACGGGTCACCCCTAATTTACGCACGTTCTCTCTTATTAATTTCGCTATCGAGCCCCCGACCCCAGCAATGGCGAGGGGTCGGGCCTCACTCAGGGGCCAGCAAGAGTGTCGTTTCGGAAAACATTCTCTATGCCCGACCCCTCCTCACACTAAAAACTAGAGGCAAGGTGTGCGGAAACAAACTCTGAGTAAAACTGGTCGGACTGCGAGAAATCTAGGCCCCAGCGGCTACGGCATTTTTGTTCACCAGCATGATCAGAGTTTTTACCCCCGTACCCCGAGCTTTAGCCTCCGCCTTTCTAGGAAGAGCTCAAAGGGGCCTGAAAGCATCTAGGCCCCTAGTTGGGTTTCGGTGATTAATGGCAATACAAGATTACTATGACTAACGTGTGTTTTGCAGAGGCAATTAAGTTAGGTCATGGTAATGAAGATCGATTGGACAATCATGGATGTCATGCCCCTACGATGGAAATCTTTCGGTTTTCAAAGGATAGACGACAAGGTTAAGGATGACTAGTTCTAAGTGTCAATTGGAGTTGGAGAGACACTTAGAGTAGTTTAGAACTTTGTTTTTCCTTTGGTTGTACTATTAAGGGGGGTATGGACGGGTAGCTTGACCTAGGTGAGTCTAGTGAGTTAGGTGTGGTGCACACTTGCTAAGTCTAGCACTAGGTAGCTCCAACAAAGCCCTTAGATCCTATGGAGCAAACTTCATTCACATATGATCGAGAGTTGGAAGTGAATGGAGGGTCAAATACTGACCGGATGCTGGCTCCGGTGTGACCGGACGCTGGCCGCAGGGTCCGGTCAGTTCATTTGACCAAGGAGATTGCGTCTGGCATGACCAGACGCTGAGTGGTCGAGTGACCAGACACTGAGGACTAGCGTCCGATCGACTCCAGTAAGGTTCCAGAGAAGGAATTCTGCGACCGGACGCGTCCGATCAGTACTGACCGGACCCTGGGGGTTCAGCGTCCGGTCGAGTACAGTAAGGTTCCAGTGAGGTATATTTGCAACTGGACGCGTCCGGTCAGTGGTGATCGGACCCTACCCATGTCCGGTCAACACTTAAACACTGGTGTGCGGGTTGAACTGACCGGAGCGTCCGGTCAACTTGACCGGAGCATCCGGTCATCCCGTAGAGGCACATAACGGTTCGTTTTTCAGCCCTTATTATAAATAGATGCTCCACTCGTGTGTGGAGTTACTTTTGCTCATTCCAACAGCCGAGAAACACGTTTGTGAGTGCCAAGAAGAGCAAGGTCCTAGTGAGGTGATTGAGATTTGAGAATCCCAAAGAGAGTCCTCATTAGTGAGATCAAGAGTAGCAAAGTGTGCATCCATCTTTCTCCCTAGGCTTGTCATGGTCAAGTGAGAGTCCGTGCTTGTTACTCTTGGTGATCGCCATCACCTAGACGGCTTGGTGGTGATTGGAGAGCTTGGTGATCATCCGGAGAGCTTGTGGATGACCCAACTCAAGTTGTGAGCGGTTGTGGGTGATTCACCGTGACAGAGTGTCGAAGAATCAACTCATAGAGAGCACTTGATCCTTGCACGGATCAAGGGGGAGCTACACCCTTGCGCGGGTGCTCCAACGAGGACTAGCAGGGAGTGGCGACTCTCCGATACCTCAGCAAAACATCGCTGCATTCCTCCTTCTCTATTTGCTTTGAGCAATTACTTTGAGTATTTACATTGAGCAATTCAATTCTTGTCTTTACAATTCATAGGATTGTCATGCTAGAGTAGGATTGGAACTTAGGTTGTAAGTCATTTGTGCAGTAGAACAACTAGAAACACTTCTTAGGCACCAGGGGTTAATTGGGCTAACCATAGGACTTAATTATTACAAAGAAATTTAGAATTAGCCCAATTGACCCCCCCTCTTGGGCATCTTGATCCTTTCAATTAGTATCTGAGCCTCGTGCTCTTGTTTTTAAGCTTAACCGCTTAGAGCAAGATGTCTCACGGGGATGGACCTCCTCCTATCTTCGAGGGGGATGATTTTCCATATTGGAAAATTCGCATGGAGGCGTACCTAGAAGCTCTAGACGTTGGAATACTTAGAGCCGCCTCACATGGCTTCCCAAGACCTAGGAATCCTGCACAACTTTAAGGCGATGAAGTGAACTATGAAAAATGGAATGCAAAGGCTCGCAACACCATGTTTAGAGGCCTTTGCAAAGATGTGTTCAACCGTGTAAGGAACCACAAAGACGCCCATGCACTATGGTCTGACATTTGTGCGCTTCATGAGGGAACAAAGAGTGAGCGTGAGGAACGCTATCATCTTGTCCTAAAAAAGCTCAACTCTTTTGAAATGCTTCCTAAAGAATATGCTAATGAAATGTATTCACGTTTGAATGTTCTTGTAGAGGAAGTCAATGGGCTTGGACTTACTCAAATGTCACCATCCGATGTTGTGAGAAAGATCTTAAGTGTCCTTGTCATTGACAAATATGGGCATATTGTGACCGTGCTACATCAAGGTGATCTTTCCACCGCTACACCAACACAAATCTTGGGGAAGATCAATGCTCATGAGATTTGCATGCACATCACACCTCAAAATGGCTCATCGTCTACAAAGAAGAAAGAAAAAGACTTAGCATTCAAAGCTAGCCAAGAGAAGGGCAAAGCAAGGCTTGAGTATGAGAGCTCAAGTGATGATGAAGTTGATGATGAAAGCCTTGCTCTCATGGTGAAGAAAACCGCCAAGATGCTAAAGAAGCTAAACAAGAGTGGCATCAAGTTCAATGGCAAGAAGAAGAAGAAGAAGTTCTTCACAAGCTCTAGGAGAAAGCCAATCTTCAAAATGGATTGCTTCAATTGTGGTGAACTTGGTCATCTAGCACACCAATGCACCAAGCCCAAGAAAGACAAGTTCAAGAACAAGTTCAAGGACAAGAAAGATGACTCAAGCAATGACTTGAAGACTTGCCTTTTCACCAAAACAACACTTGGGTGGCTATGGCATAGAAGACTTGCTCATATTGGGATGAGCTCACTCAAGAAGCTTATGAAGAATGATTTGGTGAGAGGGTTGAAGGATGTGAAGTTTAAGAAGGACAAGCTTTGTAGTGCATGTCAAGCCGACAAGTAAGTTGCTAATACTCATCCAACCAAAGCTTTCATGTCAGCCACAAGAGTGTTAGAATTCCTTCACATGGATTTATTTGGACCAACAACATACAAGAGTTTGGGAGGAAATCTTTATTGTCTTGTGATAGTTGATGATTATTCAAGGTATACATGGGTATTCTTTCTTCATGACAAATCCGAAGTTGCATCTTGCTTCAAGAAGTTTGCCAAGAGAGCACAAAATGAATTTGAAGTGAAGCTCAAGAAGATAAGAAGTGACAATGGGAAAGAATTTGACAACACAAACATAGAAGCATATTGTGATGAAGTTGGAATCAAACATGAAGTCTCCGCAACATATACTCCTCAACAAAATGGTGTAGTTGAGAGGAAGAACCGGACATTGATCACTCTTACAAGAACTATGCTTGATGAGTACAACACCCCCGAAGCTCTATGGGCGGAAGCAATCAACACCACATGCTATGCATCCAACCGCCTATTCCTTCAAAAGTTCCTTGGCAAGACACCTTATGAGTTGCTCAATGGGAAGAAGCCGGACATCTCCTTCTTTAGGGTGTTTGGTTGCAAATGCTACATCTACACGAAGCGGTAACACCTAGGGAAGTTTCAAAGACATTGTGATATTGGTTTTCTTGTTGGTTACTCATCAAAGTCCAAAGCATATATAGTATTTAATCATGCCACCGGCTTAGTTGAAGAAACATATGATGTAGAATTTGATGAATCTAATGGCTCCCAAGAAGCACATGAGAATCTTGATGATGTAGGTGATGAACCATTGAGGGAGGCTATGAAGAACATTTTGGTTGGAGACATCAAGCCAAAAGATGATGAAGATGATATACAAGTGATTGATCCACCCTCTTCATCAAATGTGCCACAAGATGGTGAAAAAGATGGGAGAGTAGAAAATGAAGACACTTATGTCTCCCATGAGCAAATGGTGGTACAAGCACAAGATGTTGATGCTCCACAACCTCCTCCTCAAGTGGTCAATAGAAGAAACACACCTCTACTACAAGATCATCCACAAGATCTCATCATAGGGAGTCCATCAAAGGGAGTGGTGACACGCTCACAAAAACTTGCTTCATTTATTGCTCATCACTCTTTTGTCTCTTGTTTTGAGCCTACCAAGGTAGAAGAAGCTCTTAAGGATCCGGATTGGATCAATGCCATGCATGAAGAGTTGAACAACTTCACTCGCAATGAAGTTTGGACTCTTGAAGAGCGACCTAAAGGTGCAAGAGTCATTGGAACAAAGTGGGTGTTTCGAAACAAGCAAGATGATCAAGGTGTTGTTGTGAGGACAAGGCAAGACTAGTTGCAAAGGTGTTCTCTCAAGTTGAAGGTTAGGATTTTGGAGAGACCTTTGCACCGGTTGCAAGACTAGAAGCCATCCGTATCCTCCTTGCATATGCATCACACCATGAAATGAAACTTTATCAAATGGATGTGAAAAGTGTATTTTTAAATGGCTTTATTAATGAACTAGTCTATGTTGATCAACCTCCCGGGTTTGAAGACCCTAGATATCCTAATCATGTTTATAGGTTGTCTAAGGCGTTATATGGGCTTAAGCAAGCCCCAAGAGCTTGGTATGAGCGCCTTTGGGACTTCCTCATTGAGAAGGGCTTCACCATTGGGAAGGTCGACACCACACTATTCACCAAGAAGCTTGATGGGCATATCTTTATTTGTCAAGTATATGTTGATGATATCATCTTTGGATCATCAAATGAAGACTCTTGCAAAGAATTTGGTGAATTGATGTCGAAGGAGTTCGAGATGTCCATGATTGGTGAGCTTACATTCTTTCTTGGTTTTCAAGTCAAGCAAATGAAAGAAGGGACCTTCATCTCTCAAGAAAAATATACAAAAGACCTTCTCAAGAGATTCAAGATGGATGAATGTAAGCCAATCAAGACACCAATGCCAACTAATGGATATCTCGACCTAGATGAGGGAGGTAACACGGTTGATCAAACTCTCTACCGTTCTATGATTGGTAGCTTGTTGTATTTAACCGCATCTAGGCCCGACATCATGTTTAGTGTGTGTATGTGTGCTAGATTTTAAGCTAATCCTAAGGAAACTCATTTAATTGCCGTAAAAAGAATCCTTAGGTATCTTAAACACACACCAAGCATTGGCCTTTGGTATCCCAAAGGAGCTATATTTGAATTAATTGGCTATTCCGATTCGGATTATGCCGGATGCAAAGTTGATAGAAAAAGCACATTCGGAGGGTGCCATTTGCTTGGTAGATCACTTGTGTCTTGGTCCTCCAAGAAACAAAATAGTGTGGCTTTGTCCACCGCCGAAGCGGAATAAATTGTCGCGGGTGCTTGTTGTGCACAAATACTTTACATGAAACAAACTTTGCTAGACTATGGTGTAGGTCTAGAAAAAGTACCTCTTTTGTGCGACAATGAAAGTGCGGTAAAACTTGCAAATAATCCGGTTCAACACTCTCGCACCAAGCACATAGATATCCGCCATCACTTTCTTAGAGATCATGTTGCAAAGAATGATATTTCACTAGAAGGTGTAAGGACCGAGGATCAATTGGCGAATATCTTCACTAGACCGCTAGATGAGGCAATATTTTGTAGATTGCGGAATGAGCTCAATGTGCTTGATTTTAGTAACTTCACTAAAAGATGAGCTTGTGTTGTCCCTTGCATTGCATTGTAATATACTACATGTTTATTTTGTGGCAATGCACATAGGGCTTGTCTAACATGGTTAAGATAACCGCCGAAAAGCGTGTGAAGAAGCTTAACCTTGGACCAAACTTGACAAGCAACTAGATTTACATTCAAGTATTGCATATACATGAATGTAGTTTTATCATTTATCTTAATTGCCCTCTTATTTGCCTATTTTCTTAAAAAGAATTATAGCCTAAGACAAAATATTTTGAAAAACTTAAGGGTTTGAGAGAGGTCACTCACATCAGTCCCAATTGGTGTTTATTTGGATCTTATTTGAGTTGGGACTTGATTGGGAACAGGCAGCTCGATCAACTTTGAAGAATCACTGAAGGAGTGACCGGACGCTGCACCAGACTCTGATGTCCAGCATCCGGTCAGTTCATAGGATGTGAACAGCTACCGAGCAGGAGTGACCGAACACTGAAACAGTGTTTTCCCAGGGTCCGGTTAGGAGGAGCTTCAGCGTTCGGTCGATCATGAAGACATCAAGGCTAGGTGACCGGACTCTGGCTACGTCCGGTCGGTGTCCACCGGACGTGTCCGGTCATGATTCCAGAGGATTTGGACCTCTCTGGAATCGACCGGACGCTGGGTGGTAGCGTCCGGTCGCTACCACCGGAGCGTCCGGTCAGTAGTTTTCGTGCGGCTTCAGAACTCTTTCTTCGATTCCTTTTCTGATCCGCTGGGGGCCACTATATATTGTCGTGTGCTCTTGACTTAACCTATCCGCCGACATCACCGTACGCCTGTGCCCCAAGCCAAACACCGCCATGCTCGCCTCTGCCCTAACCACTATAGCCGCAACTTCCCGCACCAGTGCCGCCATCCGCGTCCTGCTCCACCATGACCGTGTGCCACCGCAGCCGCCGTGCCCTGCTCCACATCACGCCGAGCCTGCATGCTCCCGTGCCGCCAGCGTCTCCCCATGCCACGTCGTGCCCTAGCCACTGCATCCCATGCAAGCTCGGCCCGCGCCCTCACCGTGCTTATCCTGCTCTAGCCACACCACCATGCCCAGCACCATTGTGCCCTAGTTTCACCACCAAGCAAGCCTCTGCAGTGCCTTGCATCCTCGCCGTCGACTCATCACTTTGCGTCGCCGATCTTTGTCGAGTCAAAACCCTAACCCTAGCCAAGTCAGTGGTCTCCCACGGATTGCTTCTCTTCTTTGCGGATCACCGGTTCATCAGGTAGCATGCCCGTGTTTCAATTTCGTACCTAAATTGCTTACTTCCTAGGGTTTCACATCTATTAGATATATCGTATTTATTTGTATATCCTTCTATTCCATCATGCAGCGAGTCGGTGCCGTTGAGGTGTTAGTGGCAGTTGTCAGGTCACTCGGAGCCAAGCTCGCGAGTACGGATCGAGGCCAAGCCTCGAAAGTGTCAGTGGACAGTTGGTCTTGTCAGCGGCAGTGGTTCTAGTCAGATCAGATAGCTCGCACCAAGAATGTTGGTGGTGGTCCAGGAGATGATGATCAAAGGCCTCCGCCTCGCTTGCCTGCAGATCCTAAAGGCAAGGTGACGAAGAAGATTGCATCCAAGAAGCGCAAGTACCCTAATGTAGAGACAGCCAGAGCAGCAGCTATTGCAGAGGCCGTAGAGCGTGCCGAGAGAGGAGGTGCCCACAGTGGAGTTGTCATTGCAGATCAACCGCTTTCACCAGAAGCAAGGGCTGGAATCGAGCGAGTTGAGCGCCTTCATGGTGGTGCACCTGGAACTATCACGGTTGCAGGAAGGCGTCATGCTATTGATGAGAGTCAGCCATATGGGGAGTCACAGCAGCAGCAGCCCTAGCCAGTAGAGCAGGCCGAGGAGGCCGAGGAGACCGAGCAGGCACCCCAGCCACAGCTACGCCGCTCTGGTCGTACCCGTGTTCTAGTCTCACCGAGGCCGCCGACACAGCGGAGAGGATCACGTCCACCACCTAGACCATAGGGTCCACCTCCAGTGACCCATCTTGACTTGAGGGCCGCCACGGCCAAGCAGGTTCGGTAGCTGAGGTTTGTAGAGTTTGAGGTGTGGTTTCCTCTGAGGAGGGATGAGAGAGCATCTGAGGGATTGTACACACCTCTCTAGGAAGATTTCTACAATGCATATCTGAACAGTGGAGCAGTCTTCAGATCTTAGAGAGTCTACAGCATTGAGGCTATAGTAGCAGCAGCTAGAGAGCATATTCACCCCTACCTTGCATATTTGCCGAGGCTGACAGATTTGATTGGATGGACAAGACTATATGTTCCATCATGGGTTCGTCAGTTCTATGCTTCCCTCTTTGTTGATCCGCACCATAACTTTATTCACTTTGACTTCCGAGGCAGAGATTACAGACTAACAAGTCAGAGGGTTAGGGAGATACTGAGGCTACAGGAGCAGCCAGTCAGGTTACATGAGGTCTGTTATGGACAGACAGAGCCTCCTAGGCGTCCTCATGGTGGTTTGGTGCCCCCTACAGATCTTGTGCAACACTGCTTCAAGGAGCCTTTTGGCGAGGGCTCACGCAGGAACCCCAGTGATCTTACTCCGACTGCTCGAGTTCTAGAGGCTATTATGAGAAGGACACTACTTCCTAGGTTGGGATACAGGGAGGGTCTGACATGTATCTAGCTATGGCTTCTCAACGCCCTGATGCAGCAGACAGTGTTTGATGTTTGGGATCTTCTTCTGTCTGAGATGGAGGACACGATAGCTAAGGGTTTCAAGGGTCGTAGGCAGCTACCCTATGCTCACTAGATCACTTTTATTATCCTTAAGGTAGTGACAGTTAGGTCACCAGAGATGGTTGTAGCGTACCGAGTTTCCTGCTTATAACATGGCATAGAGGATCAGGCATAGCATGCCACAGGCACCCAGTCAGCCTCGCCATTGTCTAGATATACCATAGTCTGCAACTCAGTAGGATGAGATTATTAGAGGCATAGCAGCTCTTGAGGAGGAGTAGCTTGAGGCATAGCAGGAGGTGAGCGAGCCTAGTGATAGCTCAGACGATGACTACTAGCCTATTCCTCGGATGCCTCCTCGCAGACATGATGCAGAGGCCGGTAGTTCTAGCTCCGCTCCACCTGCACCGTAGATGGACCCCGCTTTGATTGCTATCCTTGAGCGGATGCAGCAGGATTAGGCTAGACAGGCTCAGGAGACCGCTGCCAACTTTGCATAGTTTCAGGCTCATCAGGATGAGTTCCAATGACAATGAGAGGGTCCTTCAAAGCAGAAGAAATAAAGAGATGCATCAAGCCAGCGATTACTCATGCAGCAGTAGCTTCTGGGATTCATGCAGCATGTAGTGACAGCCATTGGGGCCCCACAGCCACAGCCTTCGCCCCAGATTGGTTAGCCTGCTACCACTATGATGACTCCAGTAGTACAGCCCAGTGGGCCTCAGAGTTAGGGATAGCCTCCAGCTCAGTTTGCTTCTCCCATAGTATAGGTGTCCCTGTGGTTATCCTCGCCAGTGGTAGCCCCGTAGTTCACACCATTTCAGACGGGCTTCACACTGGATCAGTCATCCTCGCTATTTGTGTCTGACACGTCAGTCTCCAGGAGTCTTGGAGCATCGTTTAGTGAGTTGATAGGGATGCCTACATCGCCACATATGCATGCCCCAGGTCCTTCTACAGCAGCTCCCATCGCCGTGACTACTCAGAGGCTCCCTTCTTCTGTCGCATCTTCAGATCCTATGACAGACATACCAAGAAAGATCACATCAAAGATTCGCCCGGCTCGAGATCCGAGACCGCCACGCCCGACCACAAAGCGTTAGTCAGTACAGAGCTTAGGGTCAGATGATGATGGCGCCTAGTTCCAGCTTGCTCCTTGTACCTCAGCGCCCGGCTCGTCCGCTGAATCCCCGCCGACCGACCCTTAGGTTTTGGTGTTTGACGCCAAAGGGGGAGAGGGTTCGAGTATGTAGACTTAGGAGGAGCGACTTTTAGGGGGAGCCTAGTTAGCTATTAGTCTATTATATACATTTGAAGTTTTTATTTGTGTGATACACTTTACCATTATGCATTCATGTGTTTACCTTCATGCATTAAACTATATCTATGTGATAGTGATATCTACGTGATTGTGATATATGACATGTGTGCTCTCTACTTCATAACTATTTATATGTCATATCACTTGTGTTATGCTCATTTGCCTTGCTTCCGCGTTTATACTCCGATGCAAATGAGCTTTAGTACTTGTACTCATGCTTATTTCATATCTTTTTAGTACATTATGTTGGCTTGGGTCATATAAGCTTGCCTAACTCTTTTGTTCTTATTGACAAAAGCTTATATGATCCAAGCATGATAAAAACCTCAACTCCTTCACATACTCGAGGTGGTATTGTCATCAATCACCAAAAAGGGGGAGATTGAAAGCATCTAGGCCCCTAGTTGGGTTTCGGTGATTAATGGCAATACAAGATTACTATGACTAACGTGTGTTTTGTAGAGGCAATTAAGTTAGGTCATGGTAATGGAGATTGATTGGGCAATCATGGATGTCATGCCCCTACGATGGAAATCATTTCGGTTTTCAAAGGATGGACGACAAGGTTAAGGATGACTAGTTCTAAGTGTCAATTGGAGTTGGGGAGACACTTAGAGTAGTTTAGGACTTTGTTTTTCCTTTAGCTATACTATTTAAGGGGGTATGGACAAGTAGCTTGACCTAGGTGAGTCTAGTGAGTTAGGTGTGGTGCACACTTGCTAAGTCTAGCACTAGGTAGCTCCAACAAAGCCCTTAGATCCTATGGAGCAAATTTCATTCACATATGATTGAGAGTTGGAAGTGAATAGAGGGTCAAATACTGACCGAACGCTGGCTCCGGTGCCACCGGATGCTGGCCGCAGGGTCCGGTCAGTTCATTTGACCAAGGAGATTACGTCTGGCGCGACCGGACACTGAGTGGTCGAGTGATCGGACGTTGAGGACCAGCGTCCGGTCGACTCCAGTAAGGTTCTAGAGAAGGAATTCTATGATCGGACGCATCCGGTCAGTACTGACCGGACCCTGGGGGTTTAGCATCCGGTCGAGTACAATAAGGTTCCAGTGAGGTATATTTGTGACCGGACGCGTCCGGTCAATGGTGATCGGACCCTGCCCGCATCCGGTCAACACTTAAACACTGGTGTGCGGGTTGAACTGACCGGAGCATCCGGTCACCCCGTAGAGGTACATAACGGTTTATTTTTCAGCCCTTGTTATAAATAGATGCTCCACTCGTGTGTGGAGTTACTTTTGCTCATTCCAACAGCTAAGAAACATGTTTGTGAGTGCCAAGAAGAGCAAGGTCCTAGTGAGGTGATTGAGATTTGAGAATCCCAAAGAGAGCCCTCATTAGTGAGATCAAGAGTAGCAAAGTGTGCATCCATCTTTCTCCCTAGGCTTGTCGTGGTCAAGTGAGAGTTCGTGCTTGTTACTCTTGGTGATCGCCATCACCTTGATGGCTTGGTGGTGATTGGAGATCTTGGTGATCATCCGGAGAGCTTGTGGATGACCCAACTCAAGTTGTGAGCAGTTGTGGGTGATTCACCGCGACGGAGTGTCGAAGAATCAACCCATAGAGAGCACTTGATCCTTGCGCGGATCAAGGGGGAGCTACACCCTTGCGTGGGTGCTCCAACAAGGACTAGTGGGGAGTGGCGACTCTCCGATACCTCAACAAAACATCGCCACGTTCCTCCTTCTCTATTTCCTTTGAGCAATTACTTTGAGTATTTACATTGAGCAATTCAATTCTTGTCTTTACAATTCATAGGATTGCCATGCTAGAGTAGGATTGGAACTTAGGTTGCAAGTCATTTGTGCGGTAGAACAACTAGAAACACTTCTTAGGCACAAGGGGTTAATTGGGATAACCATAGGACTTAATTAGTGCAACTTAATTAGTGCAAAGAAATTTAGGATTAGCCTAATTCACCCTCCCCCCTCTTGGGCATCTTGATCCTTTCAGGGCCCACCTACGGAATCTCTATCGAGGAGAGGCCAGCAGGTCGCCCAAGTCAATCAGATGACTCGGGCCACTACCGAGAGACGGGTAAGGAGAAGTGGGATGCCCCATGCAGGTTATGCCAACTCCATCATGAACGATGGATCTAGACCTCACACGGACATATCCAGTAAGAGCTCCATGAACCCGTCACTCGAGCCATCAAGGTAACTTTACCAACCCCCACTTTTCTCTTCCAGTGCATGATCATTCATTCATCCATTCTCATGCATGCATTCATACATTCATTCATACATTCATTCATAAATTCATCCATACATTCATCACATACATCCAAGCATCGCATATGCAATTATTGCATCACAATGCTTCATGTCGCATCATGAAACCGTAGTTGTCTCATTCGACATGAGTGGCGACCGACCGAGGTTCGAAGGTCGGCCCGCGAAGGGCTCGAGGCCACCTCATGTCAAATAGAGCTAGGGGAGAAAACACAGATGAGCCCCACTGGCCCTTGCCTGACCCCACTTAGAAGCAGACAGGGACATCTTGACCTTCTCGTTTGATCCTAACCTTGAGCCAAACCCACAGAATCCCCATCGAGGAGATGCCAATGGGCCACCTGAGTTGGTCTCTGGAATGACTCGAGCATCTACCGGGAGGCGGGTTAAGGAGCAGTGGAATGCCACATGAGGGCTATGGTGACCCCATCAGCGTACGATGGACCCGGATTCCACTCAGACATGCCCGTTAGCGAGCTCGCCAAGCATGAGACTCAAGCCATCGAGGAAAGTGTTGTTAGCTCAACCCCTCCGGTTGCTGAAACCACGGATGGGGTGACGCATGAAATTTGGCCAACCCCTACCAAGTCCAACAGGGCTCGGGGGCTCGAGGCCACCTCGCGTCGAATGGATCAAGGGGAGAAAACATAGATGAGCCCCAACGGCCTTTGCTCGACCCGCTCATAAGCGGACAGGGTCATCTCGACCTTCTCTTTCAATCCTAACCTCGAGCCGAGCCTAGAGAATCTCCATCGAGGGGAGGCCAGCGGACCACCTGATTCGGTCTTCAGAATGACTCGAGCATCTGCCGGGAGGTGGGTTAAGGAGCAGTGGAATGCCACATAAGGGCTATGCTGACCCGTCATGAATGACAGACCCGGATTCCACTCGGACATGCCTATTAGCAAGCTCACCGAGCACGTCACTCGAGCCATCGAGGCAAGTGACGTTAGCTCAACCCCTTCGGTTGCAAAAACCACGGACGGGGTGACGATCACAAAGATGAGCTGACCCTCAACCGGACCCCCGCTATGCGCGGGGGCTCGAGGAAAGTTCAACTTGCAAGGAGACCGAATGTGTGGTCGTAGAACGATGGTTCAGATCCTAAGGAGGGGGTACATGTGATGTAACACCTCGGGTGTTAGCCTTGCACAATTTGACTTGCATAGCATGAGCATGAGCATCAAGCATTCATATATAAGCATTTACACTTGAAACATTCAATTGAAACATATGAAACATTTGCTTGTTATTTCATGTTTCCTGGTATATATATGCAAATAATAGTGAGTGAAGACATGTAAATGATTGTGTGACCTTGCAAATAGCTTAAACATGTTTACAGTATCATTATGAACAACTTTGGTATTCATGGCTAAGGCTAAATGAGTCACTAAGTCATAGTTCATGTATGAGTCATCTTTTTAAGGAAGCATGTTTGACCAAGTTTGAACCATATGCTAGAGGCTATGCATGTATGTGGTCACTAAAGAAAAGTTGTAGTCTGTAATATGGGGAACAACTTTTATGTTTGGGTTATGGGATAATAAGGTGCATAGGTTAGTCTTTTGGAGCTCACAAATATCATCAAATAACTGTTTTCAACACTTAGCCATTTTTGTTCTAAGTCATACTCTGACAGTGCTGTCAGCCCGACTTTGGATTGTTTTTTCTCAGTAATGGTTGCGAATTAGCACACGATTCCTTAAGAGTAAGTGGAGATGGTACATTGAGCTACAACTTTGGTTCATACGATGTACGCTAATTTGTCACGGTTACGTAGATATGGCTTCACGAAAACCCGCTGTCAGGTTGTACGTGCGCGACTGAACCAACTGAATCAGCCGTCGTCAGTGGCCGACCGGTTCAGAGCCGAGCCGCCGCGTGTCCGCAGCGATGGCCGCGCGTCGTCGGCGCCCTGCCCCGTGCGGCCAAGCCAGGCCAACGCGCACTACTTCACCCTAGCACCCACCCGCACTATCCAGCGCTCGCCATTTTTCATTTCCTCAGCTCCTCCTTCGCCTGTGTGCGCTCCGCAGCAGCAGAGCAGTTCGCCGCCGTCGTTGGCCGGTCGCTAGCTTGCTCTGCCTCGCCATCCAACCACCGCAACTGCTCCACCAGCTCCCCATCAACCCACTGCCTCATCCCATGCCCGCTGATAAAGCTTGGTAAGCCACCGCAGTGCGCAACACCTCGCCAGAGCTCCGCCGCTAGCCCCGTTACCATGGCCACGTCGCCTCCATCCACCATTGGCCGTGATAGCTTGTGGTATAGGATCACCGTGGTCTAGAGATACTCGTCCAAGTCTTAGTTGGAGCCGCCGTAGCTTTCACCGGCGTCCCGCCGTAGTCCAGCCCCGCCGCTCCGCCATAGCCACCGCCGTCATCTCTAGAGTCGACAATAGGGCTGGCCAAGTGGCTCATTAGATGCGCTAGGTCGAGTAGAAAGTCTGGTGAGGATGTCACCGTCGGTGAACTCGCCGCTGTCGAGTTCTGGCCGCGTCCGTAGAGCAGCGCCGCCGGCTCTGTTTTGGTCTCGCTGACCGATGGGTCCAACTGACGTGTGGGTCCTTGCTGTCAGCGACTCTAGGTTTTAAAGATAGTTCAAAAATTCCAGATTCAAGTGTGTTTTGTTATTTTTGTATCTTTAGTTTGATAGCTCCTAAAATTTTGAAATAAATTTGTGAGTGTTCCTTAGGAAGTGTAGTATTTAGGAAAAATATGTTTTGAACATTTACAGTAGAAAGTTTTGGAGATTTAAATAGGGATTTGAAATGTGCTTTTGAATGCATTCAAATTTGTTTATTTTATATCTAGAGTTCCTGTGCTCCAAAAATTATGAAATTTTTGTGGTAAGCTAGTCTTTGCATATATGAGCTCTGGTAAAAATTTGAGGACCAGTGCACGGGTAGATTTATAGTTATATATTTTCTTTTATGACTAGTTAATCCTTGCATGAATTTTCATAAATTATTTATGAGTCCAAAATTCATGAAATTTGTTGGAGGTAATCCTAGTACCATATGGATGCTAAGAAAAATAGGAAATCTGTTGCTTGACACTTTTCAATAGGGTTTTCCATTTATGCTATTTCAAGCCTTGCTGCCTTGTTATTTTTGCATAGGATGTTCTACTTGGTAAAATGACATGAAATTTTTATAGTAGTCCTTTGATAGCATTAGAAAGGCACTGTAAAATTTTGAGAATTTATTAAGTACTTCTGATATATATTTATTATTTAACCTAGATATATAAATAAAATAATAAAGGCAATTAAATAAATAGTTTGGACTTCACCATTATATGATCCTAAATGTAATTGGTATGCTTAAACTGTTGGTGGATTCTATGTTGTCAAATTTTGAATGATTACATGAAGTAGAAGTATCGTTACTTTATGTTGCATGTTGAATAGTTTCCGGACATATTCTGTAGTTTGGTGAGTTGCATGTGTTAAATGATGTGTACTGTAAAAATGGTTAATAACAAAGTTGTAGAGAATTTGATAAGCTTTCCAGAAAGTCCAGGATCATTGTATTTGGATTAGTAGAACTCCAGTTATGAGTGAAACAAGTAGCTACTATTTGTGGCATGGTCGATGTATTGTAGGAGTAATTAAGTAATAATCGAGAAGAGATATGCACCTACTCAATAAATATGATGCACTTGTTAACATTTATGCATTCGTAATACTTATGCCATACTCATGCATCTAGGATCGGAGGAAGAGATCACGTTGCTGGAATTCGAAGAAGCAGAGGAAGGGAACCAGCAGGAGGATCCACAAGCCGCAGCTCCCGAAGGCGTGGAGCGAACCTCAAGAGCTTCCGGAGTGTGTCGACCACCGCCCTACTTCCTTTCTGCGAGGCAAGCCCCAGAGCATTATAAGTCTCCCAAGAATTTACAAATGTTTACCCACGTATTTTATGATTGATGCATTAGGTTATAAGAGTTGAATGAAACCACTTGATGCATGTACATTCCTTGTCCAGATATTACACCTTTAACCGGTATAGGTCCAGGATCGAATATATGCTTAGCCATGCTTAGACCGGTAGAAGTCGGGTGATTTCCGGTCACCTGCGAGATATAGGTGGATACCGAGCACACGGTTGGTTATAATTGCTATCGTGGAAAAGAACCATGGTTAATATAATTGGAGACCCGGGCGGGATGTCGATAGAGAAGCAACAAGACATGGAGGTCTTGGGTGTGGATCTATCCTCGTCTATGTCGATCAAGGACCGTATCGTTGTTGGAACTTCTGACAAGATTGAACGCATGCCTCTCACTTAGCTGGCCGGATAACTCATTCCGACCGCGAAGCCGAGTAATTCAACTCAGCCGGAATCGCTCACAGCGCTCCTTCCGGGAACGATCGACCGAGCCCAAGGGCGTGCTTGCTTCGAGCATCCCGGCATCTGGTGTTCCAGACAGCGACGCGTGAGACGGACCCTGAAATGTGTACCGAGTTGTATCAAAGGTGACCTAAGGCTATCGTGGGTGGTAGACTGGGTTTGTGTTAGGAATAAATTCCCGGTGGTTGAAATCGATTGAATCGCCGTCTCTCCCGGATAGTGAGAAACTTGGCTAGCTCCAACATCATAGTAACTGTGTTATGGAACATGATGGTTCGGATGAAAATGGAATTACAATACCTGCTATGGTTACTATTGTATGCTTCTAAATGATATACCACATATTTGGCACAGGATAGTTGCTAATCTAGAAATGGATGGTTATAATTAACTTGGTAAAGGAATCATAATTGTACAACGGATCAGTTGCCTTTTTCGCAAAATGTTGTCAAGTTACGTCCACTTATACAGCCTCGCATAATCCTTGGAGTCATATTATTTCTAGTTCATGACGGGTAAGTCTAGCTGAGTAGCTTCTCGTACTCAGGGTTTATTTTCCCATTGTTGCAGATGGCACTATGTATCATGGTTATTGCAAGAGTTGCTTCTATCCCGCTGTGGATGAGGAGTAAGCCTTGGGCAGGCTTCTTTAGTAATTCCTATCCTTGCTTTTGTGGACCGTGATCTAGCTTGGCACTGTATCAAACTATGTTGGAAAACTTTATCTTCGAACTTATTTGCTTCCGCTTTATTTATCAAACTCGGTTTGTAATAACTTTTATTCGTACCCTGATGATGAAAAGTATCTATGAACTTTATGTAATATGTGGCATGTATGTTGAATCCTGTACGATCTTGGTTGTTGTAAATCGTTTATCGAGACCCGTCGTGGTACTCGATGGACTACCGGGTTTATATGGGTTCAAGTATGACAGTGCGACCGCTTGCGGATTACCATTGTACTTGTATTCTTATAAATTGGTCGGTTCTGCGACATGTGAAAACTAAGAATAACGTTTCTAAAACAAGAGACGCTTTTTCCTACTAGTTTCGCTATCCTCTCCTCGATCTTTAGTGACACCTGACCCCAGCAATGGCAAGGGGTTAGGTCTCACTTGAGGGCTGATAAGGGTATATATACCCTTTCTAAAACAATCACCGTGCCCGACCCCTTCCTCACGTTAAAAAACCTAGTGGCAAGGTTTGCGGAAACGAACGACTGAGTAAGGTTGGTCGAACTACAAGAAACCTATGCCCCAGTGGCTATAGCACTCTTGCTCACCAGTGTGATTAGAGTTTGTTCACCCATGCCTCGAGCTCTATGGTCTTAACAAACAGAAGGGTAGGAACGCATTAACTCATTTCACACATAAAAAGGGAGAAAAACAAACTTGTTCACACCAAAATAAAAGAACAGACTTGTTCACACAAAACACGGGGGTGGGAACTTGTCCAGCTATTACAAAAATGATCGTCTGACCTATCTAACTAACTAGCCCCACCGGGGGAGAACTACGTCTTATGTCCTATCCGCCAGGTCCTACGAAAGGAGAGCCACTACCGCTTCCATCTCCTCCAGCTCGTGGACTTCATAGCTAGGCGCGTAGCCGTGGTTCATCATCTCCAGATTGATGTTGTCCCCACAATGAGAATGAGCAATCATGAAGGACTGATTGACCCCAGCACGAAGGGCACTCCTTTCAAGCTAGCACACTGTCGACAGAATATCGTCGGCAGTCCTCCGAGGGGTATCCCACGAAGGTAGATTGATCGGCAGGAGCGTGAGATCAAGAATAAGAAGGCAACAGAGACACATGAGTTAGACAGGTTTAGGCCGTCAGTATGATGTAATACCCTACTCCTGTGGTCTATTGGTTTGCATTAGCTATCGTATGATATTGCGTGAGTTTGGAGGGGGTCCCTACCCGCCTTATATAGTCCAGGGAGCAGGGTTACAAGTCGGTTAGATCTGAGAGATAACCAGAAAGTAACAACTGATTACAGGAATCTTGGAATCATACATATCCTAACAGATCTCGTAGTATCTTCAGGATATCTTCTAGATGTCTTGCAGGAGGCACCGAGCAGAGTCGTGCCCCGTAAGGCTTCGTCTTGCGCAGCCCATGTGGTCTATCATGGGTATCCGAGGTCGTACCCCCCACAGCTAGTCCCCGAGCACCTTGTACCCATTGTGTAACGCCGTCTTGAGCTTGTCCGAGCAGGTGCGAACAAAGCTGAGCAGTTAAACTCATGGTCCGACCACCGTGATGAGTTGCCGAGCAGTTGTGAGCAGTTGTCGAGCAGCGTGAACCATAGCCGAGCAGCATAACCCAGGTATGGCTTGCCATAAGGGTGTAAGGAGCTCAAGTTCAGAATCAAAGATTTCTTCACAGTGGACCAAGTGTGCCCACTTAGAGTCCGACCACGAGAAAAGGAGATAGTCTTCTTGAGCTTCAAGAGGCGCAGAGTCTTCTAGATTCAAGCAAACACTCACCGCTAGGTGAAGTGTGCCCACTTAGTCCTCGAGCCTAATAGTAGATGACATAGTCATGTGGTGCCAGGGTCCAAAGTAGAGGAACAGTAAAAGACCAGCCGAGCAGGCAGCCAGTCCCCGGATGTAGCCCCAAAATGAGAAAGAGCACATTCACCGCAAGGTGAAGTGTGCCCACTTAGTCCTCGAGCCTAATAGTAGGTGGCGCAATCACATGGTGCCCGGGTCAGAAACAGAAAAATAGTAAAAAGAAGATCAGCCGAGCAGGCAGCCAGTCCCCGAGCCATTTGCGGAGATATCTAAAAAATCCAACTGTGGAGAAAAAAATGGAGTAATGGTTGTACAGTAACTGTTGCTGAGCCTCAATAAATGGCGGAGAAGTCAGTGATTATTCGGCGAGTGATAACCAACGACGGTGATAAATGAGCGACATGGGCTACAGTTGTGTGAAAGCCCAGGTTACGGCCCATTAAGCCGCGTCGGAGAATTCTGAGAGGCGCAAATCACGGGAATGGTCTCCCAAAAACCCTCGAATGCGAAATGGTGGGGAAAGTGCTTTAAAACTACGCCGCCACATCCCGCGTTCCCACCTTTGCCACTTTGCCATTTCGTCATCATCCTCAGCCCTCATGTTTCCAGATTCACATCCACATTTGCTTCCGCCGCCAAACCCTAATCACATCTAAGAGATGGCACCGAAGAAGGGAGCTGCCAAATTGAAGAAGACAAGCCCCAAGAAGGCGAGCGTCGGCACCCAGCGTGACCAAGAGTGGGTGCCGTCACGAACGAGAGAGGCGAAGCTTAACAGATTGGTGGAGGCTGGCGTTCTTCCTGACCATGCTACTGCTGGATGGTGGCCAGCCCTCGGTGAGTCCTTCCCAACACCTCATACCGATGAAGTGGTGGTATATTTGAGGATTATTTCTGGCACGGGTTGGGATTTCCTGTTCATCCATTCATGAGGGATCTATTGGAGCTCTGGGTGGTTAGTCTGTGCAACCTCCATCCCAATACCATTCTGCATATCTCAATCTTCATCCATTTCTATGAGGCATATCCTAGAATCCTCCCCCACTTCAACCTCTTCCATCACCTGTTCTAGCTAAAGAGGAGAGGCGGCGATGGTTCCAAGGTGGTCGGTGGGGTGTACGTAGTTGCGCGATGGGATGGCGGGCGAGTACCTTACTATGCCGCTAAACACATCAGTGAATGGGTGGAACACCAGGTGGTTCTACATGAAGCAGAGCCACCCAGCCATCCGCTGCGATGCCGACCACATCTCGGAGAGCTGGAGAAGCTGGTCGGAGATGCCGAGTAGCGCTGATATGGAGCAAGTGAGGGAGCTCCTTGCCTTAATAAGGGGTGTGAGGACCAACGACAGATTGGTAGCGGCGAGCTTTATAGTACGCCATGTGCAGCCCTGTAAGGAGAGGGCGCACCCAGCCTTCGAGTTCAAGGGGGAGACCGACGGTACCCGGGAGAGGTAGGAGATGCTGTTGAGGGACGTTGTTGAAGAGCAGGCTGCAGAGCTATTCACTCTGTTTGCCTCATTCAACATGTCAGGGTATACGAAGCCCTTTAACTGCAAAAATATGCCTCCTTAGGTAAATATCTCAGTTGTGTATTCCTGATGCTTTTTATCCTTTGTCATTGTCGAGCAGTGGACTGATTCACTTATATGAAGATCCACTCGCAGGATAGGGCGGTGTACTTTTTAGATGTGCCGAGGGGCGATTGGCCGCCAGCGGTGGATGCACGACCACCAGCTCAACTTGAAGAAAGTGCCATCGGTGTCTCTTCGGAGTCCAGAGGTACGAATGCTGGTCGGACAGAGAGTCCTCCCCCGGTGTTGGAGAAAGCCTGGGGGAAGAGGGCAGCGGCAGACGAGCCAGCCCAAAAGAAGAGGAAAATGGTGGCTGCTGCTCCCCTCAAACCAGGTAGCATCTCGCTTGGCGATGATCAGACCACTCGAACGCGAAGGACCGCAGTGTTCGATTGGTCTAATGACGACGAAGTTCCAACAGCTCCTCCATCGAGCATGAAGGAGCCTCCGCGCAGCACGCGTGTGGATGATCAATCAAGGGGAAGCAAAGAAGTCCCCGAGCAGTAGACAAGGGAAGTCCCCGCACAGCAGACGATGGGAGTCCCTATGGGTCAAGCGATGGAAGTCCCCAAGCAATAGGCGGAGGTAAACCCAGAGCGGCAGGCGGAGAGGGTCCCAGAGCAGCAGGCAGAACAGAGGTCGATTGTGGAGGAGGCGAGACCTCCCCCCCAGAGCATGGGAGTCGACCCCACGGCTACGCCTAGGGGCTCGGGCAGGCACCGCTAGTTTAAGAAATTGAATCGGCAGACCAAACCATAAGTACCCTTGTCTTGGAGTTACTTTGCTGTAGTTTCTTAACTTTTCTGGTGACTGACGAGCCGATCTGATGCAGTGCAAAGCATACGAAGGATCTGACCCCGCCAGTCTAGACTATCGAACAGCCGAGGGCTGAACCCGAGGTGGAGGCAATGCCGACGGCTCCCGTCCCGGAGTCCCCGAGTGCTCGATAGCCGGAGGAGGAGTCAACCACCACCGCTGGCGGACTTGGCGGCAGCAAACAATTGGCGCCAGCAGCAGATGAGTCGGCGACGATACCCAAGGCAATGGCAGGAACCGTCGGGTCTTTGGGAGCAAAAGCTGGAGTTGCCGGCGATGCGTCGGAGTCTGAGGCGGCGAAGCCGGTGGTGGCTGAGGAGCAAATGGTGCCCCCTGAGGCATTGCCGGGGATGGTCAGACCCGTTGTCTAGCCATGGAGCCCCCCGATGGTGCCTCAAGCTACGACGGAAGAGGACGAGGTGGAAGAGAACGAGCGTGCTGAACCTTGACTCCAATCCATCTGAATCCTCCGCAAGCACGGCGACAAGGTGGTGGTTATCGAGGAAGACACCACAAGGGAGATGAAGAGACTGAAATTCGCCGTCGTCGGAGTAATGAAACAAATCGAGGTCAGTACTGCATCTAGAATGCTCGTCTATGATGTTGGAGATCGGAGTTTGTCATTAGCATTGTACATTTGCAGGGGATAACTCAGACTGCTGAGCAGTGGCACCAGCTGATAAAGAGGATGGAGCCCCTCGCCAAGGAGAATGAGAAACTCAGGGAGGTGATGAACCTCTCGGAGAGAAACATCCAGAGGGCCCGGCGTGAGCGAGACCTTGCAGAGTCCAACGCGGGACCTAGAATATTAGAGGGGGGTCCTATCCGAGCAGCTGGCGGCTGCGTTCGAGCAGCCGCAGAGCAAGTCCAAACAACTAACCACTGTCTTTGAACAACTAAGGGGTGCCTCTGAGCAATTGGAATAGAAATCGAACAGCTCAGAAGTGTATCCGAGCAGAAAGCAGGTACGGTATATTGACAAATGTACTTTGTGTTGCTGAACAGCCATATTTTTGGTGATAACTGTTGTGCTTGTAGAGCAAGATGCGGAGCTCAACCAACTATGCCAAGCCGTCGAACAACTCCGACAGGAGAAGGCGAAGGAGTCAGAGCGAGCAGACAAACTGGCCGAGGAGCTAAAAGGTGAATACCTCCTGGTCAGAGTTACTGTTGAAGTAATTTCCTTGTATGATAGAACATTGTAACGCTTGCAGGCTACCATCATAAAGCCAAGGCATAGTTTGATGTGCTGGTGCAGGAGGCTAGGACCCAAAGGGATAACTTCGACGCTATAGTCGCCGCAATTAAACCGGTGCTCGACTACGTCGACTGGGAATTGGCTCCTCAGCCCATTGGCAGGTAGCAACGTTCGGACACCATCATCTAGAGGTGCAAAATAGCATGGGAGAACTTCAAGATCTTCAACCGCGATGCCATTGTGACCGTCGCTACTCACGCCCTTGTAGTGGTTCGGTCCCACTACCCAGCCATCGACCTTCAGGTGATAGGGGGTGGGTTCACCGAAGGGCTGAGCGAGGCGGAGACCCAGCAGCTGGAGGATGAGGTGGAGGACACAGCGAAGAAGCTGGACGGTGATATATACTTGTTCGGCGAGACGGACGGTGATGGCGGAGCACAATGATCTGCTCGGAGCGTATTGTCTGTAACATCTTTAGAGGGTAGTTAGGACACGTGAGAGCGTAGAAAACATTTATGTATGTGTATAAATGTTATAAAGTGCATGTGATGCAGCTTGACTGTATTTGTGTCGAAAAATCATTATAGTAATAGCCCTAATGCAATTATACGTAGTATAAGTAGCATCCGAGTAGTTAGTTCATTACTAAGCCCTATGGCCTCGGCTAGCCCATAGTCCATAACGTCGAGCGCGAAGCCTGTGGACGTGTAGGAGGAACAGGCGTGGCCAAGGAACCGTAGTCGACCACACATAACATAGAGCGTGGAGCCTATAGCACATGTAGGGAGAGATCAGAGACTAGGTCTTCTCATTGAGCATAGAGCGAAACATGTGCTGCTCGGTGGCTGGTGAAATAACTTGGAGATAAACGTAGTATAAGTGGCGTCCGAGCAGTTAGTTCTTTACTGAGCTCTTGGCCTTGGCTAGCCCATAGTCCATAACGTCGAGCACGGAGCCCATGCACATGTAGGAGGAACAGGCGTGACCAAGGAACCACAGCCGACCACCCATAATGCATAGCGCGGAGCCCATAGCACATCTAGGGAGAGCTCAGAGACTGGGTCTTTTCCATGGAGAACAGAATATGAACGTATGCAGCTCGCTGATCGGCAAAATATCTTGGAGATTTGGAGAAACGCGTGGTGAAATATGTTGGCGATTTGGTGGAGGAAATGTTTTTGGTGATTTGGAGAAAACGTGTTCAACGAATTGGAGAAAACGTGTTCGGCGATTTGGAGAAACTCGTTCGGCGAAAACGTTGGAGATTTGGAGAAACGTGGTCGGCGCAGTTATGGTGATTTCGTTTTGGAGTTCGTCATGGAGTGACGTAGAGCTCGGTGACCGTAAGTGGAGATTTAAACCGTAATGGAGAAAAAATGGAGACAAATTATGGAGACCAATACTTTATTCATCATAAAGTGGAGAGTACATATCTAGGGCATTTCGAGGATAGAAACGTATGAGGTGCTCAACGTGCCAAGAGTTGGGAACATCGATTCCGTCTAAGTCACATAGGCGATAAGACCCTGGTCGGGTAACCTCTTTGGCGATGTAAGGCCCTTCCTAGGGGGAGGAGAGCTTGTGCATCCCTTTGGTTTTTTGTTTCCTACGGAGAACGAGGTCGTCGACAGCAAATGAACGACCTTTGATGTTGCGGTTGTAGTACCTCCACAAGCCTTCTAGATACTTGGCTGTGCGGACGCAAGTGATTAGGTGTTCTTCCTCAGCCCTGTCGACATCCTCTATCCAAACAGTTGCGGCTTGCTCTTCATCATAATTCACCACCCTAGGTGCTCGGAAGGCAATATCTACTAGTAGTATGCCTTCTGAGCTGTAGACCAAGAAGTATAGAGACACACCGGTGCTGCGACTAGCTTGAGTGCATAGTCCCCAGACTACAGCTGGTAGCTCCTTGAGGGCTTTTCTTCAGGATATCTTCCAGACGTCTTGCGGGAGGCACCGAGTAGAGTCATGCCCTGCAAGGTTTCATCTTGTGGGCTGGGTCACCCCTAGGGGCGTAGCCCATGTGATCTGTTGTGGGTATCTGGGGTCGTACCCCCCACACACACCTGAGCCATGATCTCGACAGCATGAGCCGTGAGAGAGCTGGTCCCCTCTGACCGCACCACCTGAAGGTCATTGTAGACCAATTCGAGGGAGGCGCTCCGGATAACAAGCTCTTCACTCTCCACCTATAGATTCCTCCTTACCTTGACATGGTCCACGACCAGCCTAGAAAAAATGCTCTCAGCCTTTAGCTTCTGGGTCATCACACTTTTGAGCTTAGCCTAGAGGGAGCTAACCTTCTGCTGTGCATCATCATGCTCTTGGCAGGCCTGGTCACGCTCTCGAAAAGCCTAGTCGTGCTCCTCACAAGCCACGACGCATTTCGAGTGGAGCCTCTCCACGGTTTGGACTAGCTCGTCCCGCTCCTTGCACAGCCAAGCGACCGCCATGGCATCTAGGCTCGCCCTCTTCTCTAGGGCCATGAGCTTCTCCTCGGCCCCCAGCTTTATATCCCTTTCCTTCTCAACCTCGGCTAGAAGGTCAGGGATCCGCTGGCAGGTCTCAGTGTTCCTCTAGAGTAGCTCATCCCGCTCCTTCCTAACCCTGGCGGCTTCTTCATCAACCTTCTATGACCTCAACGATAGGGCCTCAAATGCCTTCTCAGCCTCGTCAGCATCCCGATGGGCCTCAGCCACTCGTGACTAAAGATTGGCTAGCTCCTCGGCGAGAGGAGTCAGTTCGGCCATCCTCTGCTAGGTGGCAACAAGCTAAGCGGTCACCTCCCCGCGTAGCCGCGCCTCCTCGATGAGGCGGTCCCAGGTCTCCTTCTGTTGATGAAGGAACCGAGACTTCCCCCAACTACGAGCTATTAGGGACTGAAAGAAGATGATGATCAGGATACAAAAAATAGAAAAAGGAAGATAAAGGCAAGAAGCAAGATGAAGCAATACCCGGCCGAAGGGAATGATGACATCGCGCAACATGCTCGTGGTGTGTTTCAGGGCCTTGAGCACGGACACGATCTCTACGTCGAGGCTCTCTCGCTCCATGCTCTCGGCTGCATCATCAAGGGTGAAGAGCTTCGACGTCGGATCCTGTGATTTCGTCCACCAGAGTAGGGGCTTGCCCCACGCAGCCGAGCCATTGCCCACCGATGTCAGGGCCAGGAACGACTCCCCACCAGCTCCAAGCGTTGCCGACCCCTCTCGCCGTGATGTCCTTGATGAGACACCCCCTTCGGTGACGAAAGGGATCAGCGGCGTGGACGCCGACCTCTCTCCTAGCACCATGACTCTCGGGGACCCCTCGGCCGTGTCCCACTCCGGTCGACCCACACCAGGCACCGTTGCTTGGTCCGTCGATGGCACGGGTTGCGCCGGTGCCTCAGGCACCGCTGCGGTTATGCCTGGCTATGACCCATCTAACACGGCCACCGCCACCTCCACTGACATTGGCAGGGTCACAACCGGCTATGCTATGCCCACCGTGGTCGATGCCACAAGCGTGGTTAGCAGCCTCATCTGTCCTACCATCGGCAGCGGTATCGCAGCCATCACCGGCTGTTCCACGACCTCGAAAGGTGCCCCTTGAGCGAACACAGTCACACTGGCTCCGCTCCCGCCCAAAACGGGTACGACACCAGCCGACAACTACCACCTCAATTGGAGGGAGACGCTCTTCTTCGGTGCCAGCGCCAAAGGATTACGCTGTCTGCCGATGCTACAAGAGACGAAAAGCATAAGTCACGATGAAATCCGACCAAAACACAAAAAATAGAGGAATCGATAGCTCACCTCAGCGCCATCGGGCGACAGATGTGTTTGGGGGGGCAAACCCTCGACTCTCGCTTAGCCTCATTAGAACGAGGCCATTTCGAGCCCACCCCCTGCTCTTGGGCAGTGGGGCCCGCTCCCCTTGGCTCTTGAGGCACAATGGCAGAGCCACCCACCTTAGCTGGCACCTCGGCACGCGACGGTAGAGCCGCCCACCTCTATTGGCTCCTGGGGCAGGCCAGTGGTATGTCCCGCCTCCACCGGCTCCCCAAATGTACCCTCCCCTCCATGGAACAGGAAGGGTCCCGATGCCTGCAAGGATGAACCGATACCTATCAGCGCATCCTTGTTTTCTAGGTTGTCCCACTCGATATCATTGGCTACCTCGTCGTCGTCACCATCGTCATCATCGTCATCGCTGTCGGTGTCCTCCCCCCGTTCCCTCGCCTACAGCTTCCACTGCTTCTTCCTCTTCTTGTCCTCCTTTGCCTTCCTCAGCCGCTCACCCTCGGCGTGATTCATCGTCCTCATGGCCGAATCCCTCAGCAGCAATGCTGGGTGATCCATGAGAACGAGGTCCCTCGGCTGGTCCTGTCCCTCTCAAAGTTAGTCTTAAGGGGTCAGGAGATCGATTGAAGAAAAGGCAGAAGAAAAGGGGACTTATGAAGATGATGTAGCCTGACTCTGGACACATCGAAGGATGCCCTGGCACCGAGAACTATATGGATTGACTCCAGACGCACCGAGAACTATATGGATTGACCGCTGAGAATCTAGAGCCGGTCACCAGCCGACCCAAGCCGGATCCCTGTGAACAGGATGTTGGGGCCCCACTCGGACTAGCCCGCTAATGGCTCACTGAGCACCATGATTCATACGTAGAGGGAAATCTTGACATGACTTGGCCCCTCCATTTTTTTCGGAAAAAACTCTTGAGGGAAGACAATCACGAAGACGAACCGATCCTCGACCAAACCCCTGCTATGGGCGGGGGCTCGAGAAAAGTTGGACTCACACAAAGGCTGAATGCTCGGTCGCAGAACGATAGACCCCCATAGGGGTCGAAATCAGGAAAGACCTTTTTTGACCTACCAGATCTCATGGTTATACCCCCGAGGGGTCCAATCTCGATGAAAGGGAATCACTATCCCCAGGTCACGCCGTGGGCAACAAAAGAAGGCCAAGGCCCTCAGAGTCCTCCCATTCGGAAAAACCTCCGAAGGAGTATTCTACTCCTTCGCAAGCTCGGGGGCTACTGTCGAGGACCAATACTAGGGTACCCGAAGAGGAGGGGCTAATGGTCATCAACATTAATTCATCTGAATAGTCAAGAGCGTGACTACAGCTCCAACCGACCCCAGGCGCATAGGCTCCACCTCGCCTGGCCTCTAGGGGAGGGCTCCGCCTTGTCCGACCCTAAGGCCGTGGGCTCCGCCTCGCCCGACCCTTAGGTTTGCGCTCCACCTCGCCCGACCCTTGGGTTTGTGCTCCGCCTCACCCGGCCTCTAGGGGTAGGCTCCGGCTCGCTCGACCCTTGGGTTTGCGCTTCGCCTCACCCGGCCTCTAGGAGAGGGCTCCACCTCGCCTGACCCCAAGGCCGCGGGCTCCACCTCACCTGGCCCTTGGGTTTGCACTCTGCCTCGCCTAGACTCTAGGGGAGGGCTCCTGCCTCACCTGTGTGGTAGAACTACCCAAAATAACGCACTTACAGAGGCGCTCGTATTCCACCAGACACTAAGCACCCCATAAGCAAGCTACAGCGGGCGGTTTCTGTCGGGCACACCTCAAGGGAGAGCCCGAAAGATCCACATTTTCCCCAAGGATCCAATAATGAGAACGAGTTACAATACTTAATCCATTTCATACATCCAGAGTTCTTAAAAATTACATTATTACATTTCCAAAGTCAGAGTGCAGAATATTAAACAGCGGAATTAAAAATAAACATCTATCGATAATGAACAAGGATCCATCTGTGCCCACCAGAAGAATCCTTCACACAATGGTACTCCTCAAGCATTACCTACAACAGGGGTAAATAAACCCTAAGTACACAATGTACTCGCAAGACTTATCCGACTAGTGGGAATAATTTCCCGACTCCAAGGAATATGATAAGCTTTATGGTTTGCTAGCTTCCTTTTTGTAGAAATCAATACTAATAGTGAGTCCTTATTTATGTTATTATTAGCAGCCATGATTAATTTATTATCTAGCCATTCTATGTAAGCACCTATTCTACGTTCAAGTAAGAGTTGAGCAATCAGTTCCATTTCAGCACCTTCCATCTTTCAGTTCTTACTATGGTGCTAGACCCCAAACAAGCCATACTAGATTGTCCGGCGATTCGTGAATCAATGCCCCCAGCTGGGTACCCTAAAAAACACGCCCCGCTTGTACCTCAGGCACAAGCAGGACCAACCCATCACCCTCCTGTCATGGGGTCTAGGTCCCCGTCCAAACGTGGACTCCAAGCCCCCGCTCCTAAGTCCCAGACTCAGTGCAGTGTAAGGAACTCCACCATCCCCGCCTCTAATCAGTCGGTTCAGAAAGAGCCGGAACCCACGACAAGAGAGCAACAAGTCTTTCCTGCACTCATACCCAAGTATGTGCTTGGGATAATAAATCTGTGACTTGCCCAGAGACTTATGCAACGGTCGGTCCTTAACCGACACAGACAAGGAAAAAGTGCAACCAAGCTATGCCCTGTTGGCCGCAGGACACAACCTCTTACACCCACCAATACCCAAACCATATTCCTGCCCGGTCACCATTTTTCCTTTCCACCATTTTATCATGAGTGATCATAATTATCACCTATTGTGAGTAACGGTAGGTTACTCACGCTACCGATACCCTGAGCATAGCATCTACTCGACCTATACTAGTAGGACTCATAGGTAAGTTGATCTATGCATGTAGTTTTCATAAAATGCCTGTAACATAAATGCACATCATATATTTATTCAGTAATCATTCAAAAATATGGGTTATGCACCGGGGCTTGCCTTGGGCAGGCGGTGGGTCAACAAAGTTGGCAACAAACAGCTCTGGGGCTCCCTCCTGTATGAGAATCTTGTCCTCATACTCCTCAATGACCTCCTCATAATCCTATTCGTCCGCAGGCACGAACTCTACCAACTCGTGATCCACATGCAAGAAATGATGATGCAACACTTAGTAATATGGCAATAGCAACTCTTAAAATCAAAATACATCCAGCAAGCTACTAAGCTAGTCCTACCAACCAAGGTGCTAATTTACCTATTGTTACCACTAACAAGTATGAAACATGACATGTATTATCTTGGCAACTAACGGCATTCTGTCTCTTAATACCGATTTACTCTATATATGATAAAACAGGGAGTAATAGCTATTCTATTTATCAACCCACTCTAGGGCTATAAAAATTATAGGGAGTACATAATAATTTAATGAACCTACTATAAAAATTTCATAGCTAAAGCTATCACCGATTTGACACAAAAATTTCTACAAATATGAAGCTAAATAATACTAAGCTTTCTAGAGTGAATTTATGAATCTATCATTATCACAGCTAACTATAAACTAACTACAGCAACAGATAGATAGCATTTTTGTGAACCTAACAAATTTTGTTTCACTATTTTTGGACATCTATAAGATTTACTATAATTTATCAAAGTTCAGCTCAAAACTCAATTGAATAAGCCTGTACTAATTCACTAGAAAATAAAAAATCAATTTCCACCGAGTGGCCCGCAAGCGAGCGGAGCGGCCCACTCCAGCGCAGGACAGCCCATGTCCGCTCGGCACGTGCGCCAGCGATGCACCGACGTGGCCCACACGGGGGCGCGCCCTAGTCCACGCGACAATGGCCCACGATGGGAAGGACCTGCGTGCGCCGGTCATCTTGCGAAAACGCCCTTGGCCTACCCGGTAATCACGCGAGCACTAAGAGCGCTATTCCGCCAGTCTGCTATCTTACAACTACGCCCCTCCTATTTTCTATCTTTACCACGGCCATACCCCCCCCGTGGGCGCGGTGGCGCTGGCACCGGATGGTTACGCCAGCCAGGCCAGCCCTTCCCCGCCCTATCTACAGAGCCAATACTTGCCTAGGCGTGAACACGAAGCACTGGGCGAAGGAAGCACGAGCTGGGACACCGCAGCAAGGCCAGACCACGGTGGCGGAGCTTCTGCACTCAAAACAGCGACGTTCCGGTGAGCTACAACAATGTCGAGGCAAATAGGACAGTGAGTGAGCTCCAGGCACTCACCACGGACCCAAAAGAGGTGGTGGTTTGACCGGAGGTGGCCCGAGCCTAGCTGGCCACGTGCGCATGGACGATACGGTGGTGCATGGCGGTGGCAAGGCTATGTCAGGGATGGCTAGGTGGTGGTAGTGATTAGGCAAAGGTGCGTGGGGCGATGAGCAGGTGGAGGCGAAGCTAGCAGTGCAATGAATTGAACGTGAGCAGCTCTGGAGAGGGGACTTTGCCTTCGACGCTTGCCACAACGGTCTTAATGACCCGGCGAGAGGAAAACTCTGAATTGGAGCATGGCACAGCAATGCTCATAGCACGATGGGGCCGGGTGGTTGGCCGACTACACGACGGAGTCATGGGCAAAATTAATTGGATCGTGGTGCCTCCATTGACCCAAATTGGGAGGAGCGGGTCCGGCGACAATGGCAACAGAGGAACAGGGGGAGACAGGCGTGGCTTGGCTCGTCGCTACCATGGCGGGATGTGGCTGTCAATCGGTGCACAATCATGTACGGCTATAGGGCGATGGGGAAATGGCCAATGCGCTCAGGACGGTGGGCCGCACGGCCATAAACCGCAAACCAACGGTGGCGGCTCGGCCCTACGCGCCGCAGTGGATGGCACCGGTCTGAGGAGGCAGTAGCGCAGCATCATCGAGTGCTGATGTGATGGCAAGGGTAGGCAGCAAGGCGATGTGCGGGCGGGGCCAAGTATGGCCACATGCGCATGGCACCGCACAGGCGAGCGCAAGGCGGCAGAGTGGTAGGCGGACGCGACAGCGATGACCAAGCGCACATGGGCGACTTCGCACAAGCGGCCGTGGCTAGCAGCAGCGTAGTGACATGACGCATGGGGTCAGCGACACTGCGAAGCAGCAGAAGTGGCCAAGCTAGGGCAGTGGGTTCGCAACGATGGCGGTGGTGGCCGAGCGGCCAAGTCATCGGGCGTGGCATGCGCGTGCGTGAATCACGTGTCCGAGGCGCGACAACGGCGGTGCGGTGGACAGTGACCAACAACGTGGCACCAGGGGTAGGAACGGTCAACGCGGTGACACGCGTGCGACATGCGAGCGCGTGCGCATTGGTGGCTGGCACGGCAGTGCTGAGTACCGAGCACGGTGACCGCGCCCAGACACAGAAGCTGGCCGAGAACGTGCCTTGCATGATTTTTAAAGCGCCCCAATCATCCAACTCAGTGATCCAGTTGCTACACCACCTATTTAGCACTCGAGATGGCAAGTCAAGCTACTAAAACAAACCCTAAAACCATGTCACTACTTAAACCAATTCTCCTATAAAAATTCCCAAACGTAGCCTCGTCCACCCGCTTTCTAACTTAAGAAACTTCACCATGTCTTGATCGGTTTCGCGTTGAATACGATTTTCCAAGCTATTAAGTAAGCTAGCTAGCGAATCCCGTTCTCGACCATAGGTATTTCACCGTCTCCTACGAAGTTTGTACGACAAACTTTATTAAAGTTCCGTATATGCGTTCTATAATATTTTCGTTCAATAAAAAATCGTTTAGAACTCTAAGCTATATAAGGCGACATGAAATATAGCATTCGTTTCGCGTTTTCGATGAACGTTTCGAGTCACAGAAATTTATTTACACACTATAATTCATACACTCACACATAAATATGATGCTTATGTAGTGTTTTAGCAAAACACTATATAGTGTAACACCGAGGGTGTTACAGCCCAACCCTTGGGTTTGCGGTCCGCCTCGCCCGGCCTCTGGAGGAGGGCTCCGCCTCGCCCGACCCCAAGGCCGTGGACTCCACCTCGCCTGACCCTTGGGCTTGCACTCTGCCTCGCCCAACCCCAAGGCCATGAGCTTCGCCTCACCTAACCCTTGGGATTGCGCTCTACCTCACCCGACCCCAAGGCCACGAGCTTCGCCTCGCCCAGCCTCTGGGGTAGGGCTCCGCCTCGCCCGAGCCCAAGGCTGCAGACTCCGTCTCCCCTAACAGAGACCCATGCCACTGCCAACCACTCCAGGTCCAAGTGTATGGGCCTAGGTCAAAGCTCTGACACCAGGGAGGAGACTGGCATGCCTCGATGTAACCCGTGGCCACGACGGGCTATACCCGAGGATTCACATCAGGAACAGCATCGGGCGTACCAGTGCTGTTCTGCCTAACCCTCGTACAAACACTAACAGGCGCGTTAGTTCACCACGACATCCGTCAGGATGGAGTGGAGCACCATGACCGGCAGACGACGCATGCGCATGGCGCTAGTGACGGACAGGGCCATGACGTGGAGCCATCCCTATTGACATCTACAGGGTCGGTGGGACCCGCATGAAGGATAAGAAGGATGTGGCCATCCTGAAGGCCTTTGGCTCTCTCTCATTCTTCTCTTTCCCTCCGCTATAACCCATGCTTTCCCTTGGCCTGTAAAAGGAAAAGCAGGGTGCCCCATGAAGGGGATCGATCGATCGATCAATCGATTGAGGCTAGACCCGATCAAACCATCATGAACCCATCGAACCTTGAACCGACCAGAACACAACACAAGCACACGGCTAAGCAGCAACCAAGCTCTCAGCACTCGTTGAAAGCTCTAGTTTGGTTTTGGTGAATTGATGAAACTGTAAGTGCTAACCTAGTTTATCAAAAGTGATTATGAGATAGGTAGCACTAATCCAAGTGGTGAAGCAAATGAAGATTATGACATGATAATGGTGATGCCATGGTGATGATCAAGTGCTTGGTCTTGAAAAGAAGAAAGAGAAAAACAAAAGGCTTAAGGCAAAGGTATAAGTGGTAGGAGCCATTTTGTTTTAGTGATCGAGACACTTAGAGAGTGTGATCACATTTAGGATCGATAGCCATACTATTCAGTGGGGTGAAACTCGTATCGAAATAAGGTTATCAAAGTGCCACTAGATGCTCTAACTCATTGCATATGCATTTAGGATCTAGTGGAGTGCTAACACCCTTGGAAATGTTTGTGAAAATATGCTAACACACCTGTGCACAAGGTGATACACTTGGGGGTTGGCACATTTGAGCAAGAGTAAGAAACTTCACCGGCGTAGTGTCCGCCCGTAGAGTGCGGACAGTCCGACGGTGCCACCGGCGCCTTGTATAGAAAAGACAGGGTTTCACAGAGTGCACCAAACGCTAGTCTCAACTGGACCGGAGCGTCCGGTCAGTGGAAGCAGTGAAGATGCTGGCGTCGGTCATCGACCGGACACTGGGTCACTTCGTGACCGGACGCTGGCGGGGTGCGTCTAGTCTTGCTGATGTGGCAGCACACAAAGAAGACAGTGAGTGACCGGACGCTGGGTGAGTCCGGTCGGGCATGACCAAACGTGTCTGGTCATGAGTGGAGGCTTACTGGAAGTGATCGGACGCTGAGGTCCTGCGTCTGGTCATGATCCAACTGACGTGTCCAGACGCAGCTAGAACCTTACTGGAAGTGACCGGACGCTAGGGTCCTATGTCCGATCATGGCTTTGTGTTGCGTCCGGTCATCACTTGACCGTTGGGATCAGGCGCTCAGTATTTGAAGAGAGGGATGACGTGGCAGCCATCTGTTGCCCGAACGCTGGCAGGGTGCCCAGTTGAAAGGATCAAGATGCCCAAGAGGGGGGTGAATTGGGTTAATTCTAAAATTCTTTCAATAATTAAACCCTACACTTAGCCCACTTCACCCCTTGTGCCTAGAATGTGTTTCTAATGTTCTACCGCACAAAAGTTTTGCAACCTAAGTTCCAATCCTACTCTAGCATGGCAATTCTATGAATGTAAAGATAAGAATTGAATTGCTCAAAGTAAATGCTTAAAGTAAAGAGAGGAGGAACGCGGTGGTGTTTTGCTGAGGTATCGGAGAGTTGCCACTCCCCACTAGTCCTCGTTGGAGCACCCGGGCCAGGGTGTAGCTCTCCCTTGATCCGCGCAAGGATCAAGTGCTCTCTACGGGTTGATTCTTCGACACTCCATCATGGTGAATCACCCACAACCGCTCACAACTTGAGTTGGGTCATCCACAAGCTCCGCCGGATGATCACTAAGCTCCCAATCACCACCAAGTCGTCTAGGTGATGGCGATCACCAAGAGTAATAAGCACCAACTCTCACTTGACCATGACAAGCCTAATAAGAAGGGTGGATGCACACTTTGCTACTCTTACTTTCACTAATCAGGCCCCTCTCTTGGATTCTCAAATCTCAATCACCTCACTAGGACCTTGCTCTCCTTGGCACTCTCAAGGGTGTTCCTCAACTGTTGAAATGAGCAAAAGTGATCCCTCAAGTGAATAGAGGAAGTATTTATAACCGCTCATTCAAAACAAACTGTTATGTGCCACTGCGGAGTGACCGGACGCTCCAGTCAGTTCTCCCCGCCATCGAGCAGTTAAGTTGTGACTGGACACTGACCAGTGTCCAGTCAGCACTGACCAAACGCGTCTGGTCATAAAAACTGCTCTCTAGAACCTTACTGATGTTGATCAGACTCTGGCACCCAGCATCCAGTCACTTTGCTGCTCAGCATCCGGTCAGTAGCCGAAACTTGACCAGCGTCCGGTCAGCACTGACCGGATGCATCTGATCAGGATTCTCCCTCTCTGGAACCTTACTGGAGCTGACCGGACTCTGGCACCCAGCGTCCGGTCACATTTCACTCATCGTCCGGTCGCATCCAAATGACTTCACCTGGATCAAATGAACTAACCGGACTCTGCACCAGCGTCCGGTCACACCGAAACCAGCGTCCGATCAACATTTGACCCTCTATTCACTTCCAACTCGCAATCGTATGTGAATGAAGTTTGCTCCAATTGATCTAAGGGCTATTTAGGAGCTACCTAGTGTTAGATTAGACAAGTGTGCACCACACCTAACCCACTAGACTCACATAGGTCAAGCTACCCGTCCATACCCCCCTTAATAGTACGGCCAAAGGAAAAACAAAGTCCTAAACTACTGTAAGTGTCTCCTCAACACCAAACGATACTTAGAACTAGTCCATCCTTAACCTTGTTGTCCATCCTTTGAAAACCGAAATGATTTCCATCATAGGGGCATGACAACCATGATTGCCCAATCAATTGTCATTACCATGACCTAACTTAATTGCATCTGCAAAACACACGTTAGTCACAGTAATCTAGTATTGTCATTAATCACCGAAACCCAACTAGGGGCCTAGATGCTTTCAATCTCCCCCTTTTTGGTGATTGATGACAATACAACCTCGAGTATGTAAAAGAGATGAGGTTTTCAATATGCTTGGTTCATATAAGCTTTTGACAATAAGAACAAAAGAGTTAGGCAAGCTTATATGACCCAAGCCAACATGATGTACTCAATAGATATGAAGTAAGCATGAGTACAAGAAATAAAGCTCATTTGCATCGGACTAAAACACGGAAGCAAACCAAATGAGCATAACCAAGTGATATGACATATAAATAATTCAAAGTAGAGAGCACACATGTCACATATCATATAAATATCACATCACGTAGATATCACTATCACATAAATATAGTTCGATGCATGAAAATAAACATGAATGCATAATAGTGTACCACACATAAAAAACCAAATATAATAGATATGCTCCCCCTAGATATATCACTCCCCCCTAAGTCTATCATACTCGATCCCTCTCCCCCTTTGACGTCAAACACCAAAACCTAAGGGTCGATCGGCGGGGCTGCAGCGGACGAGTCGGGCGCTGAGGTGCGATGAGCGATCTAGAACTGTGCAGCATCATCATCTGATCCTAAGCTCTGAGTTGTATGACCCTCTGTCGCTGGAAGTGATGCTGAAGTAGTCTGGGTCGGATCTGGAATAGGTGCGACCTATGACTCTGCAGGTATCACTGAAGCAGGCGACTCTGATGATGCAACTGAAGAAGGGAGTGTCTCTGTAGTCCCAGTGATAGGAGCAACTATGGAAGGACCAAGGACATGTAGATCTAGTAGAGTAGGCTGCCCTATCAACTCACTAAATGTCGCACCAAGGCTCCAAGAGACTGGGGTATTTGGCACAAGCAACGACTAACTCTGAGCCGGTGTGAAGCCCGTATGAAGAGGTGTGAACTGCGGGGCTAGCACTGGCGAGGCAAACCACTGGGACACCTGCTCTGTAGGTGAAGGAAATTGTGTCGCTGGCTATCCCTGACTCTGAAGCCCACTGGGATGTAAAGCTGGAGTCATAGAAGTGGTGGCAGGCTGGCCGATCTGGGGTGAAGGCTATGGCGGTGGAGCCCCAATAGTAGTAACTACATGCTGCATAAATCCAAGTAACTGTTGATGCATGAGAAGCTGTTGCTACTGCATGGCCTACTACTGCTGCTGTATAGCCTGCTGCTGTCGCAAGAATTCATCCTGTCTGGCCTGAAACTGTGCAAATGTAGCTATGGTCTCCTGGGTCTGGCAAGCCTGATCCTGCCTCATCCACTCAAGAATAGCAAGTAGAGCGGGGTCTGTCTATGGTGTAGGTGGAGCTGAACTAGAGCTACCGGCCTCATGGTCATGTCGTCGAGGAGGCGTCTGAGGGATATCCTGGTAGTCATCATCTGAACTATCACTGGGTCGCTCTCGACCATACCCTCCTACTGAGCATCTAACTGCTCCTCCTCTGTAGCTGCAATGCCCCTGATAGTCTCATCCTGCTAGGCTACAGTCTTAGGCACCTCTGGGCTATGGCGCGGCTGGCTAGGTGTCCTCACTGCACTATGGCGGAGCATCTGAGTCATGTTATAAGCAGGAAACTCTGTAGTAGCACCACTATACTCTGCCAGCATCTTAGGAAGCCTCACTGTAACTGCCCTATGAATTAAGAATGTAATCTAGTGAGCATATGCAGCTGCCTATGACCTCTGAACCCCTCTACAAGAGTGTTCTCCATCTCTGATAGAATAAGATCCCAAATATCAAACACAGTCTGCTGCATTAGAGAGTTCAGTAGCCATAACTGAATGCGAGTCAAGCCCTCGTGATATCCCATCCTAGGGAGCAGGGTCCTCCTCATGTAGCATCTAGCAGTCTCGCTGTAGGAGTAAGATTCCTAGGTGTCCTGCTCGACCCCTCGCCGAAAGGCTCTACGAAGCAATGGCGGACCAAATCTATAGGAGGCACAAGACCGCCGTGAGGGCATCTAGGAGGCTCTGTCTGACCATAGCACACCTCATGTAGCTAGATGGGTTGCTCCTGAAGCCTGAGAATCTCTCTGACCCTGAATCTCATCAGCCTGTAGTCACAGCCTCTGAATGCAAAGTGAATGAATCTGTGCTGCGGGTCAATCCAAAGTGTAGCATAGAACTCACAGACCCATGATGGTACATATCTGCCTGTTCGTCCGAGTAAGTCTGTCAGCCCTGGCAAGTAAGATAGGTAAGGGCGAATCTACTCTCCTGCTGCTGCAACAATGGCCTCAATGGAACAAACCCTATGAGATCTGAAAGCAACCCCACTGTTAAGATATGCATTATAGAAATCTTCCTACAGTGGTGTATAGAATGTCACAGAACCGACCAATTTATAAGAGCACAAGTACAAAAACAATCGTCGAAACGATCAAATTCTCGAACTTGAGCCCATATAAACCCGGTAGTCAACTGAAATCTCGAAGGATTTCAAACCAACTTGCATACAACCAAGATCACAGTAATTCAACATAACATATCGTACGTTACAACATTTCACAGACGTTCACAAATAGATTACATCATCACAGAGTCATCGTTATTACAAAATAAGTCTTGTAAAACATGCGGAAGCAAATAGTTTAACTCACACACTCGAGTTCAAATACACATACTGGTTCACTGATCACAGCCCGCAAAAGCATTTAGATAAGGGAACAGAGATCATGCCCATGATCTAGTCTTCATCACCCGCCGGGTGGAGATAATACTTACAGAATCCCTGATATAGAAGGTCATCTGCAACAAGAGGGAATAAACCCTAAGTACGGGAATGTACTCAGCTAGACTTACCCGCCAGAAACCAAAATAAATGACACCAAGGATTATGCAAAGCTTAATGTAGGGGATCTGGCTGACACTTTCTTTTTGCAGAAAAGCATAAGTAATAATGATCAAATCTTAGCCTAGACTAGCGGTGACTTTTTAGCCATTAACTCATCAACTATATTAGCTTTTTGTACTAAGCAATCATATTATTAGGGTGCAAACATTAATAACCATATCAGGTATTCATTGTGGCAACCTTATCATCATCCTCCATTTAACCATATCGTTAAATTAATTGAATCTACGTTGTCCGCATTTGCTCGGTCAAGTTCTCACTATCCGGAGAGACGGCGATGATTGAATCGATTCCTATCCAATTTGGAGGAGTATTCCTAAACACAAACCCTGCTTCTCCCGTCGGAGTTGCAAACAAGTCACCTTTGGTACGATTCAGGAGTCGCGAGTCCGATCAGATCGACATTCTCAGAGAACCACTCTACCAAGGTTGTTCGGGACTATAACCTGCCTTGGACTTATGCCAATGGCTCTCCGCACATCCTTACTACCTCCAGAATGTCACCACTGCTCGCGTCCCCGGCCTGAGTCGAGCTACTAGGCTTCGCGGTCGGAATGACTTATCTGGCCAGCTAAGTGTTAGGCTATGTTCAACATGACATGAGGATGTACAGCGTATCGGTCCTTAAACGACTCAGATGGAGTCACTATGTTCAACCTACACAAGACCCCGCCCGGTCTTAATTCATTATTCACATGGTTCTTTTCCACGATAGCAAATATAGCCAACCATGATCCACCTCATCCTAAAGCTCGTAGGTGACAGGAAATCACCTGACTTCTACCGCACTAAGCATGGCTAAGCATATAACCCGTTTCTAAACTTAAATAGGATTCCAGTGCGATATCTGGACAAGGAAGGATATATAATGCAGCAATTGGTTCCAACCAATTCCTATACTTAATGCATCATCAACAATAAAAGGTACTCAAAGTATTTGTAAAAACATGGGAGGCTTAATATGCTCCGGGGCTTGCCTTTCAGGAACGAGGAAGGTTGGTGGTCAGGGCACTCGGGCAAATCCTCCGCAGCGACTGCTTCGTCGACTTCCTGCACCTCGGGTTCCTCCTCCTGGTTGGCTCCCTCAAACTCCAGCAACGTCACTCCCTCCGGCACACCTATTGCATGAATGCGCAAGATAAATATCATGGATGCACATGAACGAATGTCAGGGATGGTCGGGGAATGCACATGTTCGCTGTAGTTTGCATATTCCAACTTAAGCCCTATTCAAATCACTTTACTTACCAAGTTTATACAACCTAATATATAATTGCTCATCTTCAGTTAATGACCTAGCACCTGCACCTAAGCATATTCTCAAGTTAGGCTAACCCCTAAACAATCAACGATTACATTGCAACACATTCACTCAAGCATTTGTATTTCAGCAAATGAAGACTATGTAGCGGTACAGTAAACTAGCCATAACTGGAGATTTATAATTCCAAATGACATGAAACAAGACAATCTGGAAAGCTTATGAAATTGTCTACAATTCAGTTTTAGACCTCCAAGCATGATTCAAACCTTTACCAGCTCAAATTCATAATTCAACAGAACTCTGTCCTCACAAGGCAGAGAGTAAGCAAAACTGGAACCTAACTTTAAACAGCTATAGTTTCTAAACTACATGACCAAATGCCCTCAAATTTTGACAGGAGCTAGATACAAAAGTTATCTACAACTTTTGTATTCAACACAAGCACAGAAAACCACATTATCAGGGGGAACTTTCCAAAGTCCCCAGATCTGTCCAGAGGGACATGATGCAAACAAATAATTGTTAACTTATGATATAAATGCTTAATTGAACAAAACCAACTTTACTGACATATCACACATATCACAAGAACACCAGAAAGTAGGGTGTCCATCACCAAAACATTTCTTTTAATACCTTTCTTAATTTATTTAATTAATTAGGGGAAACAGTAAACATATATGAAAACTACCCCATTAATTCTACAAAAAATACAGTAGACACTACATGCTCTAAGTAGACTACCATAAAAATTTCACACCATTTGAGTAAGTATAACAACCTACACAAAAATGGTAAGGCAGAATGGCTTAAAATGGCATAATTAGGAAACCTTAGTGAAAAGTGTCAAGCAACAGATTTCATATTTTTCCTTGCATCTTTAAGGTACCAGGACACTCTCCAACAAATTTCATGGTCATTGGATTCATAGATAATTTACAAAAATTCACCCAAGTATCTACCAGTGATAAAAGGAAAATCTATAACTCAAAAACTACACATGCAATGACTCTCAAATTTTAACCAGAGCTTCTACTATACAAGACTAGCTTACCCACAAAATTTCATAATTTTTGGATCACAGAAACTCAAGATATGATTTAAACAAATTTGCAGGCATTCAAAAACACTTTTCAAGTTCCTATTTAATTCATCCAAAATTTCTACAAAATGTGCTCAAGATATATTTTTCTTAAATACTAGACCTAACTGTGAATCCAACAAATTTGGAACCACCCCATTTGGATCTACAAAACAGGAGATACAAAAATATCAAATCAGCATTAAAAACGACATTTTTGAACTAGCCCTAAGACAGCACAGCCACTGACGTGTGGGTCCCGATGTCAGCCGACCCCACCCGTCAGCGAGACAGAAACAGAGGAGGCGCATTTGATGGCGCGACGGTGGTCTTGCTCGCCGACGGCGAGGACTCCGGCGAAACCACGGCACCGGCGAGCTCCTACCGACGATACGCGCCTAATGAGCTACCTATCTCGGCCTATTGTCGGTGTTAAGGACGACGACGGCACCAATGGCGGCACGGTGGTGCGGACCGACGGTGAGCCACCGACGGCGACTGAGATAGCTCAATCCATGGCTACACCTGGTTTCCCCACCCCAATGTGACTCTAAATCACCCCCTATCGGGACCCGTGGTGGTCGGAGATGAGCCAGCCACTATGACGGGCCACGGCGACGAAGTCCGACGAGACCGTGCGCAGCGTGGGAGCTTACCGAACGCGGCTAGCAAGCGACCTTGGGCGCGATGTGATGGTGGAAATGTGGAGGAGCTATGGAGGTGGCGAATGGGCAAAGAGGTGCGAGCTTGCGGTTACGACGATGGCGAAACTTTCCTTTCGTGCAAAGCTGTCACTACGCTGCTATGCGAAGGAGAAAGAAGAAAGCAAGAAATGGAATGGTGGTATTTGGAAGGCTCACGACAGCTTGGCTGCGGCTTCAAGTGGAGAACACCGGTGAGCGGTTTCAGGCCAGCCACGGTAAGGCGTGCTCTGGGCGGTCGATCGGCCGTCGACGCCAGCAGCGCGCGTACGCTGCCACCGAAGTTCGAATCGCCTGAGAAATCATCATGGCCTGAATTTTTCGTTTCAAGAACCAACGAGCCGATCGACAAATGAAACTTGTCGACAATAGATCTCTTAATCCGTGGCGATCCAGGGTAAGTTGTAGTTAACAAAGTTGGAGGCCTACGTGAGTACTACAAGTTTGCTAATTGGAGCTCGAGCTAGTTTGGCTTGGTTAGTGAGATACTGATGCTCCAAACATGCTCATGAAACTGAAACTTGCTTTGTGACTTAGAAAATTTTCAGAGTTTCAAAATAGATCTCAAAACTAACTTGTGGGACCCTTTAGAGCATGTTGTGCACATTTTCATGAGTTGGTCACAAAATAACTTTTGTTCCACATATAATTCTCTACAACTTTGCTTTAGGTTGCTCAAACATGCAAACATCCTAAGCTACACTTTTTAAACAGTCAAACACAGGAGCTCTAGGGGTCCAAATTGGTCAACCATGACTTGAAAACCTAATTAGGCAAAATGATCAACATGAACATTGTTCCTAATGACATTCTAAGTGTAACTAAGTTACTTACAAGCATTTCTAGCCACACCATGCATTGGTCACACAAGAATCAATCAAGGTATACACTGAAACAATGAAAAACACAAGAAATGTTGCAAATGTTTCATAGTCATGTTTCACATGTTTCATGATCTTTTGCATAGTATTAACTAATCTTGTTTCACTAAGTGAGTGGCACATGTTGCACTTAAGTGTTGCACACTTTACATTTCATAAAAGAACAATACACATGAAATATACAACACGTTGCAATGTTTCAAAATTATGTTTCATGTGCTATAAGTTCACGAAGGGATGCATGATGCTCATGTTCGTGAAATGCAGTGCAAATGTGGAAGCTAAACACCAGGGGTGTTATATAGAAGCCCTCAGAAGCACGCTCATCCCTCCTAGGCGGGAACCACTCCTTAAATTGCATAAATTTGAGCTGCTACACCTGCTTGGCTGTGGCGGCCCTCAAATCTAGATGAGTCACTGGAGGTGGACCATGTGGTCTAGGAGGTGGACGAGAACCCCTCCGCTGTGTCTCTGGCCTCGGTGTCACTTGAGTATGGGTAACACTAGAGCGGCGAAGCTATGGCTGAGATGCTGGCTCTATCTCCTCGGTCTACTCTGCCTCCTGTGTCTGCTCTGTTTGCTACTGTGGCTCCCCCTAAGACTGAGTCTCCTCCAAAACAACACGCCGTACCTCAAGCATGATAGTCCTAGCTGGACTACCATGACAGCGCTCAACCTGCTCAATAGCTGCCCTTTGTGATGGTGAAAGTTGATCTACAATCTGGACTCCACTCCTAGCACCTCTTCTCTCTGCACGCTCTACGGCGGCTGCCACTACTACTGCTCTTGCTGTATCAGCATTTGTATACTTCCGCTTCTTCAATGTGAGCTTCTTGGTCGCCTTGCCTTTCACATCTACAGGCAAGCGAGGCGGCTGCCTCGGATCCTCATCACCTGGACCACCTCCGGCATTCTTGACATGAGCCGTCTAAAACGAACTGCTGCCTCAGACAAGAAACAACTGCCAACTGTCACTTCCGAGGCTTGGCCTCGATCCATACTCGTGAGCTTGGCCCCAAGTTAACTGATAACTGCCAAAGTGACCTCAACAACACCGACTCGCTGCACACGATGGAATAGATTGGATATATGAATAATTATAATATACATCTATAGATATGAAACCCTAAGAAGCAAGCAATAGGTACGAAATTAGAATCAAGGGCTTGCTACCTGATGAACCGGCGAATCGAAGAGCAGAGAAACAAAATGGGGAACCACCAGGTCGGCAACTTGATGTCTAGGGTTAGGGTTGCAGCAATGCAGCGTGGATCGGTGGTAGAGAAGATGCAGGGCAGTGCAATGTGGCCCAGGCATGAGCTAGGGCAAGAGTGCGGCGGCGCTATTGCTGCAGGGGAGGCACAGGTAACGGAGCGGGTGAGCTGCGGTGGCGTGGGCGTGGGCGACAACGTGCGGTGCGAGCACACGAAGCTGAGGCATGGGCGCGGCTACGCGGCGGCGGAGCAGGTGCGTAGGGCGAGCGGCGGCGCATAGGTGCAAGAGCAGGGCGGCGCGACAAGCGGTGGAGGCACAGCTAGGGCACTGCCATGATGTCGGTGCGGATGCGGGTTAGGTCAGGCGACGCGTACGGCGCTTGAGTTATATGGTGGCCCCCGACGGATTAGAAAAGGAAACGAGATAGAGTCCAAAAACCACATGACATCTACTGACCGGACACTACCACCCGGAGTCCGGTCGACTCCAGAGAGGTCCAAAACCCCTCGAGTCATGACCGGACACGTCCGATCACCACTGACCGGACACAGCCAGAGTCCGGTCGATCCTTAGATCTTCTTCTTCGCTTGACCGGACGCAGGGGTGTCATCTGACCAGACGCAGGATGAACACTATTTTAGCGTTTGGTCACTCCTTCGCAGCAATGGTTCACCTCCTGTGAACTGACCGGATGCTGGACTTTAGAGTCCAGTGTAGCGTCCGGTCACTCTTTTTCAGCAGATCTTCAAAGTTTCTTTGAGCTGCTTATTCCCAATCAAGTCCCAACTTCAATAAGACCCAAATAAACACCAATTGGGACTGATGTGAGTAACCTCTCTCAAACCCTCAAATTTTTTAAAACATTTTGCCTTAGGCTATAATTCTTTTTAAGAAAATAGGCAATAAAAGGGTGATTGAAGAGAAATGACAAAACAACATTCATGTATATGCAATGCAATACTTGAAAGTAATTCTAGTTGCTTGTCAAGTTTGATCCAAGGTTAAGCTTCTTCACATGCTTTTCGGCAGTTATCTTAACCATGTTAGGCAAGCCCTAAGTGCATTACCACAAAGTAAACATGTTGTATATTACAATGCAATGCAAGGGACAACACAAGCTCATTTTCTAGTGAAGTTGCTAAAATCAAGCACATTGAGCTCATTCCTCAACTGACAAAATATTACCTCATCTAGCGGTTTAGTGAAGATATCCACCAATTGATCCTCGGTCCTTACACCTTCTAGTGAAATATCATTCTTAGCAACATGATCTCTAAGAAAGTGATAGCGGATATCTATGTGCTTGGTGCAAGAGTGTTGAACCGAATTATTAGCAAGTTTTACCGCACTCTCATTGTCACACAAAAGAGGTACATTTTCTAGAACTACACCATAGTCTAGCAAAGTTTGCTTCATGTAAAGTATTTGTGCACAACAAGCACCCACGGCAATGTATTCCGCTTCGGCGGTGGATAAGGCCACACTATTTTGCTTCTTGGAGGACCAAGACATAAGTGATCTACCAAACAAATGGCACCCTTTGGATGTGTTTTTTATATTAACTTTGCAACCGGCATAATCCGAATCGGAATAGCCAACTAATTCAAATCTAGCTCCTTTGGGATACCAAAGGCCAATGCTTGGTGTGTGCTTAAGATACCTAAGGATTCTTTTAAAAGCAATCAAATGAGCTTCCTTAGGATTACCTTGAAATCTAGCACATATACACACACTAAACATGATGTCGGGCCTAGATGCGGTTAAATATAACAAGCTACCAATCATAGAGTGGTAGAGAGTTTGATCAACCATTTTACCTCCCTCATCTAGGTCGAGAAGTCCATTAGATGGCATTGGTGTCTTGATTGGCTTACATTCATCCATATTGAACCTGTTGAGAAGATCCTTGGTATACTTTTCTTGAGAGATGAAAATCTCTTCTCTCATTTGCTTGACTTGAAAACCAAGAAAGAATGTAAGCTCTCCAATTATTGACAACTCGAACTCCTTCGACATCAATTCACCAAACTCTTTGCAAGAATCTTCATTTGATGATCCAAATATGATATCATCAACATACACTTGACAAATGAAGATATATCCATCAAGCTTCTTGGTGAATAGTGTGGTGTCGACCATCCCAATGGTGAAGCCCTTCTCAATGAGGAAATCCCAAATGCGCTCATACCAAGCTCTTGGGGCTTGCTTGAGCCCATATAGCGCCTTGGACAACCTATAAACATGATTAGGATATCTAGGGTCTTCAAACCCGGGAGGTTGATCAACATAGACTAGTTTATTAATAAAGCCATTTAAAAATGCACTTTTAACATCCATTTGATATAATTTCATTTCATGATGTGATGTATATGCAAGGAGGATATGAATGGCTTCTAGTCTTGCAACCGGTGTAAAGGTCTCTCCAAAATCCAACCCTTCAACTTAAGAGAACCCCTTTGCAACTAGTCTTGCCTTGTTTCTCACAACAATGCCTTGATCATCTTGCTTATTGCGGAACACCCACTTTGTTCCAATGACTCTTGCACCTTGTGGTTGCTCTTCAAGAGTCCAAACTTCATTGCGGGCGAAGTTGTTCAACTCTTCATACATGGTATTTATCCAATCCGGATCTTGAAGAGCTTCTTCTACCTTAATAGGCTCAAAGCAAGAGATAAAAGAGTGATGTTCAATAAATGAAGCAAGCTTTTGAGAGAGAGTCATTACACCCTTTGATAGACTCCCTATGATAAGATCTTATGGATGAACTTGTAGTAGAGCTTAATTTCTTATATCAACCACTTGAGGGGGAGGTTGTGGAGCATCAACATCTTGTGCTCGTGTCACCATTCGCTCATGGGAGACATGAGTATCTTTATTTTCTACTCTCCCTTCTTTATCACTATCTTATGGCACATTTGATGAAGAAGGTGGATTAATCACTTGTACATCATCTTCATCATCTTGAGGCTTGATGTCTCCAACCGGAATATTCTTCATGGCCTCCCTCAATGGTTCATCACCTACATCATCAAGATTCTCATGTGCTCCTTGGGAGCCGTTAGATTCATCAAATTCCACATCATATGTTTCTTCAACCAAGCCGATGGCATGATTAAATACTCTATATGCTTTGGACTTTGATGAGTAACCAACAAGAAAATCAATATCACAATGCCTTTGAAACTTTTCTAGGTGTTGCCGCTTCTTATAGATGTAGCATTTGCAACCAAACACCCTAAAGAAGGAGACATCCGACTTCTTCCTATTGAGCAACTCATAAGGTGTCTTGCTAAGAAACTTTTGAAGGAATAGGCGGTTGGATGCATAACATGCGGTGTTGATAGCTTCCACCCATAGAGCTTCGAGGGTGTTATACTCATCAAGCATTGTTCTTACTAATGTGATTAATGTCCGGTTCTTTCTCTCAACTACACCATTTTGTTGAGGAGTATATATTGCGGAGACCTCATGCTTGATCCCAACTTCATCACAATAGGTTTCAATGTTTGTGTTGTCAAATTCCTTTTCATTGTCACTTCTAATCTTCTTGGGTCTCACTTCAAACTCATTTTGTGCTCTCTTGGCAAACTTTTTGAAGCATGATGCAACTTCAGATTTGTCATGAAGGAAGAACACCCATGTGTATCTTAAATAGTCATCAACAATCATAAGACAACAAAGATTTCCTCCCAAACTCTTGTAAGTTGTTGGTCCAAATAAGTCCATGTGAAGGAGCTCTAGCACTCTTGTGGTTGATATGAAAGCTTTTGTAGGATGAGTGTTTGCAACTTGTTTGCCGGCTTGACATGCACTACAAAGCTTGTCATTCTCAAATTTCACATCCTTCAACCCTCTCACCAAATCATTCTTCATAAGCTTCTTGAGTGAGCTCATCCTAACATGAGCAAGTCTTCTATGCCATAGCCACCCAAGAGTTGTTTTGGTGAATAGACATGTCTTCAAGTTAGCATCTTCGGAGGTGAAATCCACTAGATATAAGTTATTGTATATAAATCCTTTGAATATCACTTGATCATCATCCTTCTTAGATACAACAACTTCCTTCTCGATAAACAAGCATTGGAAGCCAAGATCACACAATTGACCAACGGATAGCAAATTGAAGCTCAATGAAGCAACATATATCACATTTGAGATTGAATGATCATTTGATATTGTCACTTTGCCCAATCCTTTAACTTTGCCTTTTGAATTATCTCCAAATGTGATTCTTTCTTGTCCATCTACTTCTTCATCTAGTGAGGTGAACATACGAGGATCACCGGTCATATATCGTGTGCAACCACTATCAATTACCCAATGACTTCCACCGGTCTTGTAGTTCACCTACACACAAGAGATCAAGCTTGTTTAGGGACCCAAACTTGTTGAGGGCCCTTCACTTTCTCAATAAGTGACTTTGGTACCCAAATTTTCTTAGGCCTATTCTTGTTGGGAGATCCTAAGAACATAATTTTCATCTTTCCACTAGAGTCCTTTCTAAGCATGTAATGAGCATTGAAAGCAAAGGGTCTAGCATGCTTAGGCAAGGGTTGTGGTTGTGGAGTTTGACACTCATGGGCAAAGTGACCTTTTTGTCCATACTCAAAACATCTTTTTGGCTTTGGCTTTGACTTGTGTTGTTGTTGTTGAGCTTGAGCCTTCTTCTCTTGATTTGTCAACTATCCAATTTCACTTCTATCCATCTTCATGACGGTGTTCATTAGTAGCTCACTTTGAAGATGCTTGCCTCTTGTGAACTTGCTCAATCCAATCTTGAGATGCTCTTTCTCCAACTTGAGCTTCTTGTTCTCTTCTTTGAGTGCATCGTCATTTTTCTCTTCCTTGAGTCTCTTGTTCTCTTCTTTGAGCTTCTTATTTTCAAGAATCAAATCACCATCATGATCAAGAGTTTCTAACACTATAGTGTTGGTGGTTTTGAGCTCTTCAAGATCTTTCTTGAGCTTTTCATTATCATGCTTGAGCTTGACATACTCATCATAGTTGTCGGTTTCAACCACTTGCTTGCCTTTGCTACTAGATCCTTGCTCAATGCTCTCAACAATTAAATCATCACATGATGTAGCTATATCAATCTTAACAACATCGTTAGTAGCATCATGTGGCTCATTGGATAAAAATTCTTGAGCAATAACAAGATTATCATGATTGATCTTGAGAGTTGTATATTCTTCTTTTAGCATATTGTGGCTAGTGATGAGCTCATTATGTATCCTCTCAAGTTTATCATGTTTTTCTTTAAGCTCTTTCTTAGAAGATTTGAGCTCCTTGAGTTTGGATGACATAGCATCATTTGCTTCTCTAAGCTCAACACTAACCTTTTTCGCTATGTCGCATTTAGCTAAAAGAGAGTCGTTCTTAATTTCTAGCTTTTCATTCTTAGCTCTTAACTTTCTAATGATCTTAGTATATTAATTTAGCAATTTAACAAGATCATCATATGAAGGTGATTCAAATTCATCATTATCACTATCACTATCACTATCATCATTGTTAGCATGATCATCACCACTACTATCATCATCATTTAATACCTTTCGTTCACCCTTGGCCATAAGGCATACGAGTGTAGAGGATGATGGCGGTGGTGTCGGTGAAGATGATGAAGAGTCTATCACAATGGCGGCCACCTTCTCGTTGTCACTATCATCATCGGATAAGCAACTTGATGAATCAATGTCCATGAGCCAATCATCGATGATGTATGCCTTTCCATTTTTCTTCTTCTTGTAGAAGTCCTTCTTCTTGCCATCCTTCTTCTTGTATGGCTTGTTTTTCTTCTTATCATCATTATCTTCATCACTTGAGTCATCTTTTTTGCCCTTGTACTTGTCTTTCTTGGGCTTGGTGCATTGATGAGCTAGATGACCAAGTTCTCCACAATTGTAGCAATCCATCTCGGAGATTGGCTTCCTTCTTATGCTAGTGAAGAACTTCTTTTTCTTGCCATTAAACTTGACGCCATTCTTGTTGAGCTTCTTTAACACCTTGGCGGTTTTTCTCACCATGAGAGCAAGACTTGCATCATCAACTTCATCATCACTTAAGCTCTCATACTCAATTCTTGCTTTGCCCTTCTCTTGGCTAGCCTTGAATGCTAAGTCTTTGTCTTTCTTCTTTGTAGAGGATGAGCCATCTTGTGGTGTGATGTGCATGTACATCTCATGAGCATTGATCTTTCCCAAGATTTGAGTCGGTGTAGTGGTGGAAAGATCACCTTGATGAAGCACGGTCACAATATGCCCATATTTATCAATAGGGAGGACACTCAAGATTTTTCTTACAACATCGGATGGTTGTATTTGAGTGAGTCCAAGCCCATTGACTTCCTCTACAAGAACATTAAAGCATGAGTACATTTCATTAGCACTCTCTTTAGGAAGCATCTCAAAAGAATTAAGCTTTTTCATTACGAGATGATAGCGTTCCTCATGCTCGCTCTTAGTTCTCTCATGGAGAGCACAAATGTCCGACCATAGTGCATGGGCGTCCTTGTGGTTCCTCATCCGATTAAACATATCTTTGCAAAGGCCTCTAAAGATGGTGTTTCTAGCCTTTGCATTCCATTTTTCGTAGTTCACTTCATCGCCTTGAAGGTGCGTGGGATCCTGAGGTTTTGGGAATCCTTGTGAGGTGGCTCTAAGTATTCCAACATCTAGAGCTTCTAAATATGCCTCCATGCGGATTTTCTAATAAGGAAAATCATCTCCCTCAAAAATAGGAGGAGGACCATCCCCGTGAGACATCTTTCTCTAGGCGGTTAAGCCTAAAAACATGAGCACGAGGCTCTAATACCAATTGAAAGGATCAAGATGCCCAAGAGACGGGGTGAATTGGGCTAATTCTAAAATTCTTTCAATAATTAAACCCTACACTTAGCCCACTTCACCCCTTGTGCCTAGAATGTGTTTCTAATGTTCTACCACACAAAAGTTTTGCAACCTAAGTTCCAATCCTACTCTAGCATGGCAATTCTATGAATGTAAAGACAAGAATTGAATTGCTCAAAGTAAATGCTTAAAGTAAAGAGAGAAGGAGGAACGCGGCGATGTTTTGCCGAGGTATCGGAGAGTCACCACTCCCCACTAGTCCTAGTTGGAGCACCCGCGCAAGGGTGTAGCTCCCCCTTGATCCGCGCAAGGATCAAGTGCTCTCTACGGGTTGATTCTTTGACACTCTATCATGGTGAATCACCCACAACCGCTCACAACTTGAGTTGGGCCATCCACAAGCTCCGTCGGATGATCACCAAGCTCCCAATCACCACCAAGCCGTCTAGGTGATGGCGATCACCAAGAGTAACAAGCACGAACTCTCACTTGACCATGACAAGCCTAATGAGAAGGGTGGATGCACACTTTGCTACTCTTACTTTCACTAATGAGGCCTCTCTCTTGGATTCTCAAATCTCAATCACCTCACTAGGACCTTGCTCTCCTTGGCACTCTCAAGGATGTTTCTTAGCTATTGAAATGAGCAAAAGTGATCCCTCAAGTGAATAGAGGAAGTATTTATAACCCCTCATTCAGAATGAACCGTTATGTGCCACTGCGGGGTGACCGGACGCTCCGGTCAGTTCTCCCCGCCACCGAGCAGTTAAGTTGTGATCGGACACTGACCAGCGTTTGGTCAGCACTGACCAGATGCGTTCGGTCACAAAAACTGCTCTTTGGAACCTTACTGATGTTGATCGGACTCTGGCACCCAACGTCCGGTCACTTTGTTGCTCAGCGTCCGGTCAGTAGCCGGAACCTGACCAACGTCCGGTCAGCACTGACCAGACGCGTTCAATCAGGATTCTCCCTCTCTGGAACCTTACTGGAGTTGACTAGACTCTGGCACCCAGCGTCTAGTCATATTTCACTCAGCGTCCGGTCGCATCCAGATGACTTCACCTTGATCAAATGAACTGACCGGACTCTACGCCAGCGTTCGGTCACACCGGAAGTAGCGTCCGGTCAACATTTGACCCTCCATTCACTTCCAACTCGCAATCATATGTGAATGAAATTCGCTTCAATTGATCTAAGGGCTATTTAGGAGCTACCTAATGCTAGATTAGACAAGTGTATACCACACCTAACCCACTAGACTTATCTAGATCAAGCTACCCGTCCATACCCCCCTTAATAGTACGGCCAAAGGAAAAACAAAGTCCTAAACTACTCTAAGTGTCTCCTCAACACCAAACGACACTTAGAACTAGTCCATCCTTAACCTTGTCGTCCATCCTTTGAAAACCGAAATGATTTCCATCGTAGGGGCATGACAACCATGATTGCCCAATCAATTGTCATTACCATGACCTAACTTAATTGCATCTGTAAAACACTCGTTAGTCACAGTAATCTCGTATTGTCATTAATCACCGAAACCCAACTAGGAGCCTAGATGCTTTCACCAGTGAAGGGGCACAACGGCTCTATTTTGTGGGGGCTTCTATTTAAGCCCCATTGCCGGCTCCAACTCACTCTCTTGGCCATTTGCATTGACATAGCAACCTTATGAGCTTAGCCAAAGCCCTCCCACTCATCTCCATCATAGATTCAACATCTTTATAAGATTGGGAGTGAATCCAAGTGCATTGCTTGAGTGTTTGCATCTAGAGGCACTTGGTGTTCGTGTTTCACTGCGGGATTCGCTTGTTACTCTTGGTGGTTGCCACCACCTAGATGGCTTGGAGTAGCGAGGATCATCGAGCGGAGGTTGGTGATTGTCTCCGGCTCTGATCGTGGAGATTGTGAGGGGTTCTTGACCTTTTCCCAGCGGAGAGCCAAAAGGTACTTTAGTGAATTGCTCGTGGCTCGTGTGATCCTCATCTTGTGTTGGTTGTGTGGCATCCTATTGAGGGTTTGGCGTGTGATGCCAATTAGCTCGTGAACCTCCAAGTGAGTGAATCACCACAACGAGGACTAGCTTGCCGTCAACTAAGTGAACCTTGGTAAAAAATCATTGTGTCATCATTTGATTTCGAGGTGATTAGTCTTCATTGATATTCATTCTTGTGATTGATTGGTTCACTCCACGACACGGTGGTATAACTATCTTGCTCTCTCTCTTTACATTACTGCAAACTAGTTGTCAAGCTCTTTAGTGTAGCTAGTTGTGAGAGCTTATTAGTTCGGTTAGTGTGGCTCTTTAGTTAGTCTTTGAGAGCACACTAACTTAGTGTGGTGACATAGCCATTGTGTGAAAAGAAACTATAGAAACTAGAATTGTGGTAGGTGGCTTGCATTTTTAGTAGGCTAGCGCAACACTTGCTTCGCCTCATAATTGTCTAACCGGTTTGTTAAGTGTTGTTGTTGAAATTTTTTAATAGGCTATTCACCCCCCCCTCTAGCCATTAGGACCTTTCACCCATTCATTCTTTCAACCAGAGACTTGGGACCTATCCCTCTCTCGCCCGTTTATAACCCCTACTATAAACTTTCAGTGCTAGTAACACGAATAGCAGTATAAACCTCGTGTCCTCTAAGCACACCATCCGAGCCAGACACACAATACTAGAAATTTACTCGTTGGTGGTAACTCGAAACACCGACAAACACGATGGTGCAATCGGATTTTAATTAGGATACTTGGTTTATGAGATATGACTTTTTTTACCTCAAAAAGCATGGGATATATGTTGATGTCAGCAATTTCGGCTTTTAGTGCATGGATGCTGCGTGGCCTATTGTTTAGCCCAAGAATACAACTGAATTGGGTCCAATTTAGTGAAGAAGTGAGGAAGGATATTATTTTTTTAGGAGGGGAGGGGGGTCGGCAGCTAGGGGGCCCCCTTGTGGGCCACCATGGGTTTTAGCGGTGCTGGTCTGATGGACCATTTTTGTTTTACCTTTCCAAAAACAAAAGAAATAACAACTATCTGACCTACACTAAGAGCATCTCCAGTAATACTACCTAAAACACACACCCTATTTCTCGGTTTAGGTAGCTACCTATTTTATACTACTCATATTTCGTTGTTTACTCCAGCAGCACTACCTAAAATAGACCCCAAATTAATCCTTGCAGGGTATGACATGTGGATCCCACATGTCATCCTCTCTCATCTTCTTCCCCGTTGACGAACGGAGCAGAGCCTAGGCAGCGCGCGGAGATGCAGAGCATCGGCAGTGGGGAGGCATGGCCGCCGCGTAGGGGCAGGGCGGCCGTGTTGGGGTAGGCTCACTATGCTGGGCAGGCTCGTCGTGCCGGCCAGGAGCCTCGCCAGAGGAAGGGCGCCATGTGGGGGCTGGCTTACCGAGGTAGACTCGCCACGCCGGGGCGGGCTCGCCGGGGTAGGCTCGCCGTGCCGGCCAGGAGCCGCATCGGAGGCGTCGGGCAGGAAGCGCCGGTGTCGGGCAGGACGCGCTGTCATCGGGATAGGGCGACAACGCGGGACTGGATGTGCCGGAGTCGAGCTTGCACAGTCGCGTTTGGAGAAGGAAGAAGGAAAAAAACAGGGGGAGTGGAGCGGGGGCCCAACAGAAGTAGGGGGTGAAGGGGGAAAGGTAGGGGGCCAACAGAAGTAGGAGTGTAGTATGAGGCTTGCTGGAGTTGGTTTTTTTACCCCCACTACCCAAATTCAAAGTAGGGCGCATTGCTGGAGATGCTCTAAGGCCCGTTTGGTAATTGGTAGCGAATTTTGGACGGCTTATGAGACTGATTTCTAGCTTCACCTACCAAACCGGTGATTTCTAAACAGTTTCACCGTACAAGACCTTGAAATCACGTTCTCATATGGAATGTACGCCAGGAGAACCTGAAAAATAGTGGCTTCTCTCTGTTCACTGTCGCTTTGGTGGGTCCTAGCACCGCCATGGGCAGATTTGCCCCCCGGGTCGACGAGGGGAGTGCGGGGGCAGGTGAGCGCTAAACCACTACTGCATCGGCATGCAGCCCTAGCTCGCGCGGGACGCCAGTGGCAGACGAGGTGGGCGGGGTGATGCGAAATTTGGGGCGAGGCGACACAGGCGACACGAAGCCAGGGTGGGCCGCTGTTGCATGGGGAGGACAAGGTCGGAGCATGCCCAAGCACGAGCGCGAGCGCCAGTCGCCAGAGCAAGGACAGGGCGGAGGAGAGGAAGAGCTGCTGCTGCTGCATGTTGACGAGGAAGCATTCGGATAAAAAAGAGAGACCGACATGGTAAAATAAAGAGGAGATGAGGAAAAGAAAGAAATAAAGAAAGAAAAGAATACTACGGTCATTTTATCCATTTTGTCAACTAGAAAAAATTGTTTTTTGTCAAACGGTCTCTAAAATAGTTTCAGCTTTACCCTAAAAGCCGTTTTCGAGCCCAAGTTAATAAAAACTGTTTCACTATACTGAGCTGTACGAAATAGACACGACTGAGTTACGAGTCAAACCTAGAGTATGCCTAAAAATCAATATATATAACAATATTCCATTTCTAAAATAATTACGCATCTCACTTTTGAAAAGTTTTACTTGATTTATAGAAAATCTATATCTATACTATAATCTATTTTTTATTATCTTATATATTTATTTATTTATCGTTATATACTCAGATTTGCCTTCTTTTTTCAATCTTTGATTTTTTTTATTTGAATAGCTGATATATTTCTAATTGAAAAACAATTCAGACATTCCTTCCCCGCCGAGACAAAATGAGATGAGCTTGCTCACTTCCCAACACCGATGCGTCCCGGCCTCCGGCGCCGATGGCACCGCGCGCCCCGCAGCTGCGGCACCACCCGCCGTATCTCCTCCTCGCCGAGGCCGTCGCCTCCTGGCATCCCTTCCAGAAGAAGCCCTGTCTCTCAGACCGCTCCACCGCTACCCCCTCCTCGGCCCACCTCCCTGATGCGGAGACTCCGACGCCTGCCCCCTCAGGGGACGGTAGCGGCGGATCCTTCCGGTGGCTCGGGCTCCGCAAGCGCCGCCGCCGCGGTGCGGGCTCGCGGTCCGTGTCCGGCCGCAGCAGCGACCGCCGGAGATCCGGCACGTGTTCCGATTTCCACTTCACGTGCGGCGCCGGTGGCGGCGGCGCCACTGACTCCAGCGGGGAGATGTGGGCGTCGGATGTCGGGGAGGTGCGGATGAGGGACGTGCCGATGGCGACGGAGTTCGGCCCGGCTCCTGTTGCTGGGATTGGTGCCGCGAGCGGTGGGGTAGGCACGGCAGCGGAGGCGACGGTCGCCGATTCTGGGTACGGGAGCGAACCTGGGTACCGTGGCGACGTGGATCTGGGATACGGTGATGAGATCGACGAAGAGGAAGAGGAGGAGGATGGGAGGCAGCAGCTGTTCTGGGGCAGGGTTATTGGAGGTGATGAGCGTCCTTGAATTCATTTCTTTGGATAGTCACTGGTTTTAGCTTTTAGTATTCTCGAATCTCGACTCTCAACATAGATCTGAGCTATTGGCAGCATTACTGTGTGCACTTCGTTGATTTAGTATATGTTTGTTGGAACAACTTAGTTTGTTAACTTTGTAGATTGAGATTCTGGTGTTGATGGATATTATCAAATGATTATAGGGCATCGAGCTCCTCCATTCTTGGTTCTCGTAATGTGTCGTAAGTCTTGTTCGTTGCTGTTGATGTTTGATCATAAATATTTGCAGTGGATTAGTCGAGTCAAAATAGTTTTTAGGGGAAATGCATTTGTTTATCCATACAATATGCTTGTAGTGGTATGTCTAACAAAATGACCCTGCCCGATTAATATTCCTTTTTAGTTTTACTCATTCCAATCACAAATATTTGTTTCCTTTTATAACAAGATCACAAATATTTGTTGTTCATGACATTGATGTGGCCTACAAGATGGAACTTTGACTATAGGTATCTATAAAAATGTTGTTTCGAATATAAAGAGCTACTACCTCTATTCCAGAATGATAAGCGTATTTTGACCAGGGAAAGGTCATACAAAATAGACAATATGTTGTCATTTGCTAAAGAATCAATATCATCTCAGAGGCACTTTTTTAAATATATTAATGCAAGTTTTATGTCCTAAACTTGTATATAACGCGACCAATTGTTGATCAAAGTTTGTAAAATCTGACTCTTCCCTGTACAAAATACGCTTATCATTCTGGGACGTAGTGATTATATATTATGGGAATATTTTTCAAGTAGTAATAGCAATGTTATTTTATCAGTCTATGATTTTTAGCTATGGATGGTCAAAGCTAAAAACGTTTGACTTGGGACAAACCTAAAAATGACTTATATTTACGATGAAGTATAATGTTACCTGGGATGATTTGGTCTGTTGAGGGGCATGCTTTCTATATGCATGCATGTGAGTACATGTATAGTATCACACTATCGCTAGACTTCTTTTATATTCCAGCTATTTCGATTTTTTAGATGAGATCTGTGAGCTTCAGATTGTACTAATGTAAACAAATCACAATGAATGTCCAAACATGATTTCTTGTTTAGTTCGGCTTGTACATTGTATGTCCTTAACATGCACATTTTTGTCCCTTTCCATCAAAATATCTGAGATTGATCCTGTGGTACTGCAATTGTAATCAGGTCAAAGCTGACCCTGTTTGGAACTGGTAGCATGGATACTCCTCATGGGTTTATGCAACCTGACCAAATATTCCTTTTGTGATTTGGTTAATTTTGATATGGCTTTCTTATGTTGGGTGTCTTTTTGTTGATACTTTTCCAATGTTTCCATTTGTTTCTAGATTTAGCTTTGGTATGCATGGAATCTCATTTACGTTTTAATTTTTGACATATCTCATGTACTACTTTTTTGCAAGTAACATTTAGCGAGCTGGCTTAGGGTAAGTATTGTTCATGGCAGATTCATCTGAAAGAGTGTGTCATAAAGTCTGGTTTCACGTTTCAGTTTGAATCCTCATGGATCCTTTTGTTTTATTTGTCCACTTATTTAGTTTCGGAACCACAGCCTTTGCTGAGGCTGCTAGACCATGAAACTTTCAGAAGAAATGGACCAAGTTATTGCATGCACCAAAGATCTGATAGGGTAATTGTGTGAAATTCAAGGTTTAAAGTCTGGACCACTGGCTCGGGTGGTGCTATGGTGGCAGCACAGCAAAGTCCAAGCACATGTCCAAGGAAGGGGGGTACCTTCAGGGGCGCCTGTAGGGCCTGGGCTGGGGGTTGTGTGTGCGTGTGTGGGTAGTGTTAGCCCATCGAAGGAGACCTAACCCTAGCTTAGCTTGTCCAGGCAAAGGCTTGTGTCACTCTTGGTGCTTCGATTTGTCTTCACCATTGTAGGCGCTTCTTTTTCGTGTTGAGGCTAGCAGTGCCCTTGCTCCCAGACCCCACCCATTGAGATAGATACCGCTAGGCGAGGCACCATGTGGCTCTACAGGCAGAACCGCAGCGACAAGGCCCCAAGCAGGCCGCTGGCTTTCAGCTGCCGCCTTCAGGGCACATGCACCGGCATTGACATGTTGTCATGGGACAAGGGCTCAGGGCTCCAGCGGATCCTTTTATTATTTGCGGCGAGACTACGCTGCTCCCTTCCAAATTTTTCTGTTGTTTCATTCTTGGTATAGGACCTCTGGAATTTGCTCGGCTTGGGAGCTGCAACTTCTCCCCCTTGTGCGGTGTTAATTAAAATAACAGAATTGGCTAATCCATCAGTTAGGGGTTTGGGAATGTTCCTCGAGTCTTTAGTTTTCTTACCAATTTTTGTTCAAATATATTCTGGAATGGGATAAATGCCGGGAAGTATTTTTTTAACGCAGGAGAGCTGCGTTTCATTGTATTAAAGAGAAGGGGTGGTCCTCAACAGGATCCTCACTCATACGAGGACCAAATATGAGTGAGGCAATTACACAGATTCCGAACTCTTGCACATAGCTAACACACACAACTCAACCTAGCTCAACAGCCCTAGATTGCAATAGTAAGCCCTAGCCCCAACAGTTTCTTTGCACCAGCCATGCACCATAAGCCGTGCTCATCCTTCAGCTCACACAAAATCGTGTTGACCAAAGGAGAAGCCTCCTCAAACACACAAGCATTTCTATGTTTCCATATAATCCAGGTGCCGAGAATAATTAGAGTGTTAACTCCTTTTTTGTGCTCCTTTTTAACTCTTCTCATTGTCTTGTGCCACCAATCTACAAAGCTCCTTTCATTTTGTCGGGGGACTAAATCTGTTAGGTCCAACGGATGGAGCAATCTGAACCATACTTGTCTTGCCACGACACACATTGTTAACAAGTGTTGTATCGTCTCATCTTCTTGATCACATAGAGGGCATTTATCCGGATGAGAGAGGCCCCTCTAAGCAAGCCTATCTGTTGTCCAACATCTGTTTCGGTTTGCCAACCACAGAAACATTTTGCATTTAGCCGGGGCCCAGGTCTTCCATAACCGACGCCAATGCTCAAAGGTCACAGCACCAAGGAAATAGGCTTTATAGGCAGATTTGGAGGAGCCTCCAAATGTGACGATCCTCTTGGTCAGTCAAAACAATTTCTATGAGGCAGTCCCATAACTGTAGGAATTCTCTAATACCAGCCTAAGACAAGCCTCCTTGGATCTCCCTGGGCCATTCCCCATTGTTGAGAGCCTCAGCCACCGTCCGGTTCTTGCGCATTCTTGGAGGGACACATGCAAAGACTGTTGGCGCAAGATTTTCAATTGAGCAACCGTGCAGCCAATGATCAGTCCAGAAAAGAGTGTTATTTCCATTTCCTACCTCCGTAGTGACCGCAATGGTAAAAAGGGCTATGGAGTTGGGATGCGAGGGAAGCTCAAGGTCAGTCCATGGCCGATCAGCTCTGGTCTTCTTAAACCATTGCCATCTGATTTGTAGCGCCCAGGCCATTACCTCCAAATTGGGGATGGCTAAACCAAGATCCAACGGTCTCAAAACCTTCTCCTAAGCCACTAGACAACAAGTAGATGAGAAAGCAATTTCACGCAGAGCAACTGGGGTTGGATCAAATCGTTTTTGGTATTTTCCTACCCACAATCCACAAAGGTGTTCTAATAAATGTTGCTTGATCATTTTAGATTAATATTATTGGTTTTGTTCCTTGTTACATCTATTGCTACTAAAATTTTTGGCATTTCATTATTTAGCCTCCCCTTTACTCTGTTTTTGATCCGTTGTTTGATAGCTTGGCTAGTTCTTGATTGCCTAGTGAATGATAATGCCACGTTTTGTATACATGTGAAGCCATAACAATCAAATTTGACCTCCCTTTGAGGGAACATATTTAATTTTCCATGTGTTCCTAGTTTATTTTGAGGGAACAAGTAAGAAACAACTCTTCCACACCTGCGCAGAGATCAGGTCCTCATATATGTGATTCTGATCTGATATTGTCTGATTGTCAGCCTAACATGATGAGGTAGCATTACCCATGAGTGTACTGGCTATTGCTATACAGATGTAGTACCTCCAGAGTTGGAAGGGTTGTTGTAACACCTTTTTTACAATGTGAAATATTGGTGTTCCATGCATGTCTAATGTCTTATTGCATATACCTTGGTAACTCAATGTGCTTGACTGCTTGTACAGTAGAGTAGGAACTAAAAAAAAAAAATCAAAATTGCTATTTAAAGGAAAAAAAAACTTTTTGACCATACTTTCAGAATTGGAAATGTTGTCCTTTTGCAAAGATTAACTCGTCATACGTTAACTTCATTGCCATCAAGTGGTGCTATTATGTGTGAACTTGATGGATGGGCAGTCTTTATTTTTGCTGCACTCAATTTATTGAAGATAGTTTTTATTACTAAAATTGGTGGTTGTCTGGTGCAACTGTGATCATTCCATCATGAACTCGTGGTCCTGGTATTTGTTTCCTGCGGCTACCACTACCGGAAATGTTCTTGGATGGTACTCTTATGTTGCAATGGATGCTCTTTATCTGTGTGCTCCTAGCTTTCCTGATGGTTCTTTCCCCCCTCCTTTGTAGATATGAATAAAATGAGAATCGTTGGTGACAATAACTTTGGGGAGCAAAAGAGCCATCACCGTTGCAGGCGCAAGAAGCATGATGTGAGGATGTTGGATTCCTTGAGGTGAAGAATTATGCAGTGCTGTAAGTGGTGAAGCGTGTATGTTGTAGTGTTGCTTCACTAGCAGCAGCAGTTAATGGATAGGGTGTCTTTGTTGTAGCGTTCGCTGATAGAGCAGGCAACTAGTTACCAGTGATTTTTTTTTTTTTTTTTGGTATGGGCACAGATGTTTTCTGATAGTAGTTCCCTAGTTTCTGGGCGAGAATTTTCCATGAGTTTATCAATGAAAACCTAAAAGAGTAACGAATGTGGTAATGTGCTAAGAACATCTGTGTCTTCTTGTTTGTTGGTACATTTGTTAACATGCAGTCGGTGCTGGTCTGTCGTTCTTCATTTTGAGTTGACTGTGTGATCTGTACTAGGCATCAGTCAGGTACTGTCGCCGCTTCAAATTAAGTTGTTTTGGCCTTTTTAGATACATATATAGTGAGTAGCAAAAGCAATGTATTTACAAAAGCTAGAACGACTTATAATTTAGTACTCAGGTGTAGTGGTTAATGCTGCCATTGATTACATGAATTCTTTGTGTAGGAAAGTGCAGTGGTTAATGCTGCCTTTGATTACACTAATTCTTTGTGTTTTCCTACTTTGAAAACATCTATCCTACTTCGAAAACATCTGTTATTCCTCTTTGGATCCGCTTCTCAATTGCTCCTGCTAACCTTTGGTGTCTTGCTAGTTTTCGGCCCCTAGATGCCTTATTTCGTCCTATAGTGTGGTTCGATGATTCGGACCTCTTGTGCTTCTCTATAGTGATCCTTGGTTGGTGCCTCAATTTCTTGTTTACTAGTGAAAATATGTCGATGTTTGTAAATATATATGTGCATCGACTTGTTACGTGTGCATTACGATGGGACGTTTAACATGTTGTATGGTTACTTAGATGATTTGCAGTTTAGGAATTTATTCAGTGATTAATTATGTCATGCATTTTAATTCATCTTTAGAGATTTATCAATTGTCACGTCAAGCTTTGCAATTGGTTATGGGACTAGATTCCTCATGATGTGTGAACACTCTACTCTAACTTGTATGGCCGTTTACCACTGAGACACTTTGTATTCCATTTTGTTTTAGAACTGAACTCTATACCGTGCTTGGACATGATACCCTAACTTAGTTTGGGCACGAGAGAGATTACCTATTGGACGATTGTAAGTCATGAAGAATGAAGAAACTCTCTGCTCAGAAAATTGTTCCATAAGAAAAATATTATAGCTTAAAAAAGATACATGTCCTGAGTTTATAATCAAAATTATCCAACATAACAAAAGAAATGTCCCAGTATAATTTTAAATATAAGTTATAAAGAGACAAAGGAAAACAAAGTGGGAACTAAACTTTAAATAAAATAGTAATAAAGATAAATAATAAAGGAACTAAACAAAAAGAAGAAAAAATAATAAATTATTAAACAAATAATAGGAAAAACAAATAAACAAAGTAAAAGAGAAAAATAAATTTGAAAACAGAAAAAAGAGAATAAATAAAATTTTTAATCAGAAACAGAGCCTATCTAATGTCGAGTTTTTTTAGTGGAGAGGGCAGAATATACGTGGGCAGATTTCTCAGTCACCCGGCTCATTCATGTGGATGTGGACCACAACACAATATTAGCAGCTGGGCCTGCTAGCCTCCACGCTGACGCTGTGCTGTTGGGCTGACTTAGGCTGCTCTAAAGGCCCGCAAAGGCGCAAAGAATGAAAGGACAGGGGACAGGTTGCTACAGTAGTACAGGCTGCACGCACGCCGCCAGAGCCGCCGCCTCCTGCCTCCTCTTCCTCGCCAAAATCTGAGAACAACCATGGCCACACACACAGCTCCCGTGCCCGCCGCCGCCGCCCGCTGTTTCGACTTCGACGTGATAGTCCTGGGCGCCGGCATCATGGGTAGCTGCACGGCGCACGCGGCGGTGTCCCGAGGCGCGCGCGTTCTGCTCCTGGAGCGCTTGGACCTGCTGCACGGCCTCGGCTCCTCGCACGGCGAGTCGCGCACCATCCGCGACGCCTACCCGGACGCGCGGTACCCGCCGATGGTGCGCCTCGCCAGCCGCCTCTGGGCGGACGCTGAGGCCGAGTCCGGCCGCCGCGTGCTCACCCCGACGCCGCTGCTCTTAATGGGCCCGCGCAGCAACACCTCGGTCATCGCCGCCGCCAGAAACGCCGGCACGGAGGAGGTGGACGTGGCCGCGAGGTGGGGAGGCGCGTTCCGGCTCCCGGATGGGTGGGTTGCCGCGGTGAGCGAGCACGGCTCCGGCGTGCTGCACGCGACCGGGGCTGTCAAGATGTTCCAGGATCTCGCCGTCCACAAGGGCGCCGTGGTGAGGGACAACGCGGAGGTCGTCGAAATCAGGAAGGGACCGGAGGGAGGCGTTGCGGTGAGGACAAGCACCGGCGAGGAGTTCCACGGCGCCAAGTGCGTCGTCACGGTGGGCGCATGGACCCGCAGGCTCATCAAGTCCGCTGCCGGTGTGGAGCTCCCGATCCAGCCGCTGCACACGCTGGTCCTGTACTGGCGCATCAAGCCCGGCCGCGAGGGAGAGCTGACGGCGGAGGCCGGCTTCCCCACGTTCTCGAGCTACTGCGACCCGCTCTACGTGTACAGTACGCCGTCGCTGGAGCGCCCGGGCATGATCAAGATCAACTATCACGGCGGACCGCCGTGCGATCCGGACGACCGGGACTTGGTCTCTGGCGGCGGCGACGTCGTGGAGCGGGTGGCCCGCTGGATTGACGAGTTCATGCCTGGACACGTGGAGACCGCCGGCGGGCCGGTGGACCAGCTGCCGTGCATGTACTCCATGACGCCGGATGAGGACTTCGTGATCGACTTCCTCGGAGGAGAGTTCGGGCAGGATGTCGTGGTCGGGGCTGGGTTCTCTGGGCATGGCTTCAAGATGGGTCCGGCGGTGGGGATGATCCTGGCAGAGATGGCTTTGGACGGCGAGGCGAGGACTGCGGCGGAGGCCGGCGTGGAGCTCGGCCACTTCAGGATCAATCGGTTCGAGGGTAACCCCATGGGGAATGCCAAGGATCAGTAAGGTCGTTCATGGATATGGTCACGTGTTGTGTCCTACTGTATGTCCGTGTGATTTTCTTCTTCTTCTGAATTTTAATGTATTGGTAGATGAACTGAAATGATTTTATGATGAACAAGTTACAAGTTTCTAAATCCGTGTGTGCTGCTGCTATGAAATGCCACGGGAGTACATGTGCACTGTACAGTACTGTACTACATAGACAAGGGAGAGGCAATTTTGCCGAAACACATGCTTTACTGCATTACATTACATAGAGGGGAAGGGAAGCGACAATTTTGCAATAGCATGACTTCAATGCTGGAATCTCTAAGTACTCGACCACCAGTACTTTCCTCAAGATCTTTTCAGTGAAAAATTGTGGTGGAGAGAAATAATGCCTAGAAGTTAGAACCAATCACCAATATCATGCAATATTCACCTCTGAACGGATCTACCATATATGTTCCATGGTACTCCCTCCGGTTCTCTAAAGTAAGTCATTTTGAGGTTGTCTTAAGTCAAACATTTTAAACTTTGACTACAAATAACTTCTTTTGGGTTGAGTTTGAAAATATGAAAGTGATGTAAGTAGATTCATCTCGAAATGTAGTTTCATAAAAGTATATATTGACTATATTTTATAGCAAAAAGTAGCGGTCAAAGTCGTTTCTTAAAGACCGTGTCGATGTCCAAAACGACTTGCTTTATAGAACCGGAGGGAGTACCAATTATGGGGATGTAATTTTAATTCCATTTTTCAGACAACCAGGCCAGTTCAAGCTCATAGCAAAGTGCATGCAGGATCCAACGAACTGTAACGTGTGTGGCAGGAAGCTGATAAAGAAACAAAAATCAATTCATAGAAACATAATGACATCATAGAATAAATTAGAAATTCCCAAATAGTGGTAGTGCACGTCTGTTTTTGCGCTTGAAAAGCCAGGTACAGCGGCAATGTAAGCTGGAAATCCCAACACAAATGCTTTGTTTCTTATTTTGCTTTGTATAAAGCAAAGCCATGCAACATGCATTTTATCTAACCAATCCAGTGTTGCAGAGAGAAAATAAAGAAAGATCTAATAATGTGATGATAATATATTCCGAATCCAGTGTTGTAGACAACACTGGAGTGGCTTGGATACATATGTCAAATGTAATTCACGAATTGCGAAGTCCATGCATGAAATAGAAACATAGTGTACAACACATATATGTCTTTATTAGTACATAAAACTCTAGAAGCAATGTAACAACACTGGAAAGATTCTATAATTTACAAATAAGGATTCCATTAATGGATAACATGGCAAAATAGCGGAACCCACAGCCAATGTGGACCCATATCCAGTGCTGCAATTGTCAATGTTTTTTTTTCAGACTAAAGAGGCTGTGAAGACCATGCAACCACTATTTCGCTTGGCTTATAAGCCGTACTTTTTCAGCCAACAAACAATATTTTTCTTTCACAACAAATCAGTCAACAATACTTTCAGCCATGGAACAGGGCAATTGTAGTTTGCACTATATACACCGTTGTAATACAATGGATCTCTAGACTAGACAATGGTGCAACACAATGGCTGAGAGTCTAGTCATTTGTCTGGGGCTGGGTCTGCTATATATTGCGCAGTTGCGGTCGTGGTCCACACTCTCCATTGCACGACAACTGACCAAATGAGATACTGCTAATTTGAACAGGTAATGCTGTTTGTTACCTGTAGCTCCCCCCAATTTAAAGGCTTCGAATGATGAAGATTCTCCTCGTAACCTTTTGCTTTTCTACTTCAATGCTTATGCTTTTTTCTATAATCAAAATATGAAGGATTGAACAAGCGACCAGAGGGGGGTGGGGGTGGGGGTGAACAGGAGCCTATAAAATTCTTTGCCCCAACACGCTTCTTTTCGTTAAAATCACACAAGCCAACTCATGGCATGTGTGGTTAGGACTATTTCACAACCACGTAAAAGCAAACTTTTGGCGACCTTAAAATAGCACGAGAAAACTCTCTGAACACTTGTGGTCTAAGTGTGAGCTATGGCAAATTGTCTGCAGGCTACAGATAGAATAGAAACCAGGCAATTTAAACAGAGCTTCTAACACAAGCTTGAAAACCGTCAGACCTGAGAACACACCTGTGTACACATGATCAAGCAAAAAATAGTAAATTAATGTTCAAAGAAATGGCTACTATTTGCTTGAGTAGTGAACCATTTGCATCTGAAAGTGATGCTGCGCAAGATGAAAAACAAGACAAGCTGTTGTACTGAAACTATCTGAACAGAGACTGAACTTTTAGGCTACTACAGATCACTGGGCAAGAAATCAATTAACTAAAGAACTACACTTCCCAAACACGGTTACAAATTTGCAACGAATGAATACTAGATAGAACTGTAGAAAGAAAGGGACATTGCATAGGAGATTGCGGGAGGGGGATTTCAGTGGTGGTGCGGTCAGCTGCGGTGGAGCCGCCGCTGGAGCCCGCCGGTTCGGTGTCAAGTCCGCAAGGTTGGAGACGAGGTGGCCGTGTAATTTTTCGATGGGCTGGGTTGCTAATCTGCTGCTGGGCTGACTGATCGATGTGGGCTTCATGGGCTGGCGTGCCGCTTGCTTAGTTGGTAGTTGCTTGGATGACCCATTGCCAATAATAATGCAGAAGGAAGAGTCCCTAGACTAGAGAAAATCGATAGTAGCAAGATAAGGCAGAGCACTTTTTTTTTTAAATGCGGGTTGAATATTTTATCTATCTAGGAGGCCTCTAAAGCTTTTCCTTCCAAGAGTGCACAGACACGATACGATCTATATAGGTGATAGAATCATGGATCACACAAGTATTAATTAAAAAAATAAAACCAATTTTGTTATATGCTATAAACCAGATCTACTGGATATAGGTGATAAAAATTAAGAGTAATTACATAAGTATTAAAAAAAGTGAAACTAACTTTGTTAGGTTTTTAAAAAACTATATCAACGATAAATATCAAGAAATGGGTTTATATTTTCTACATAATTAGATTTATAGATTTCTTAATAATATGTTTGTTTAAGTTGCAAGTCAATTGTGTCGCTGTATGCATGATGTCTCCGATGCAATGCATAAGCATATATCTAGCATGAAGTACAAAACTAATAAAACAAACGGTGATATGATGATGCTTATAGCGGTCATCCATCCGTCCGAATGGACCGTATAAGTTGCCGCTCGCTTTGCGCTTTGCCCGCGTCGCCTGTGAAATCATCTAGGCCTCTAGTTGGGTTTCGGTGATTAATGACAATACGTGATTACTGTGACTAACGTGTGTTTTGCAGAGGCAATTAAGTTAGGTCACGGTAATGGAGATCGATTGGGTGGTCATGCCCCTACGATGGAAATCGTTTCGGTTTTCAAAGGATGAACGACAAGGTTAAGGATGGACTAGTTCTAAGTGTCAATTGGAGTTGGAGTGACACTTAGAGTAGTTTAGGACTTTGTTTTTTCTTTAGCCGTACTATTAAAGGGGGTATGGACGGGTAGCTTGACCTAGGTGAGTCTAGTAAGTTAGGTGTGGTGCACACTTGTTAAAACTAGCACTATGTAGCTCCAAAATAGCCCTTAGATCCAATGGAGCAAACTTCATTCACATATGATCGAGAGTTCAAAGTGAATGGAGGGTCAAATACTGATCGGACGCTGGCTCAAGTGTGACCGGACGCTGGCTCAGGGTCCGGTCAGTTCATTTGACCAAGGTAAAATCGTCTGGCGCGACCGGACGCTGAGAGATGAAGTGACCGGACGCTGAGAGCCAGCGTCCGGTCGACTCTAGTAAGGTTCCAGAGAGGAAAAATCACGACCGGACACGTCCGATCACATTTTAAACACTGGAGCTCAGGGTGTACTGACTGGAGCGTCCGGTCAACATGACCGGAGCGTCCGGTCACCCCACAGAGGCACATAACGGTTTGTTTTTCAGCCCATGTTATAAATACCACCTCCACTCGTGTGTGGGGGTACTTTTGCTCATTCCAACAACTGAGAAGCACCTTAGAGAGTGCCAAGAAGAGCAAGGTCCTAGTGAGGTGATTGAGATTTGAGAATCCCAAAGAGAGCCCTCATTAGTGAGATCAAGAGTAGCAAAGTGTGCATCCATCCTTCTCATTAGACTTGTCGTGGTCAAGTGAGAGTTCGTGCTTGTTAATCTTGGTGATCGCCATCACCTAGACGGCTTGATGGTGATTGGGAGCTTGGTGATCATCCAGAGAGCTTGTGGATGACCCAACTCAAGTTGTGAGTGGTTGTGAGTGATTCGCCGCGACAGAGTGTCAAAGAATCAACCCATAGCGAACACTTGATCCTTGTGCGGATCAAGGGGGAGTGGTGACTCTCCGATACCTCGGCAAAACATCGCCGCCTTCCTCCTTCTCTCTTTACTTTGAACATTTACTTTGAGCAATTCAATTCTTGTCATTTACATTCTTAGAATTGCCATGTTAGAATAGAATTGAAACATAGGTTGCAAGTCTTTTATGCGGTAGAACAATTAGAAACACTTTCTAGGCATAATGGGTTAATTAGGCTAACCGTAGGATTTAATTATTGCAAAGAAATTTAGAATTAGTCCAATTCACCCCCTCTTGGGCATCTTGATCCTTTTCATTGGTATCGGAGCCTCGTGCTCACGTATTTAGGCTTAACCGCCTAGTGAAAGATGTCTCACGGGGATGGACCTCCTCCTATCTTTGAGGGGGATGATTTTCCATATTGGAAAATCCACATTGAGGCATATCTAGAAGCTCTAGATGTTGGAATAGTTAGAGCCGCCTCATAAAGTTTCCCAAAACCTCAGGATGCCGCACACCCACAAGGCGATGAGTTGAATTATGAAAAATGAAATGCAAAGGCTAAAAACACCATTTTTAGAGGCCTTTGTAAAGATGTGTTCAACCGGGTGAGGAACCATAAAGACGCCCATGCACTATGATCGGACGTTTGTGTGCTCCATGAGGGAACAAAGAGTGAGCATGAGGAACGCTATCATCTTATCATGAAAAGACTCAACTCTTTTGAAATGCTTCCTAAAGAATGTGCTAATGAAATGTATTCACGTTTGAATGTTCTTGTAGAGGAAGCTAATAGGCTTGGACTTACTCAAATACAACCATCCGATGTTGTAAGAAAGATATTGAGTGTCCTCCCCATTGAAAAATATGGGCATATTGTGATCGTGCTTCATCAAGGTGATCTTTCCACTGCTACACCGACACAAATCTTGGGAAAGATCAATGCTCATAAGATGTATATGCACATCACGCCACAAGATGGCTCATCTCTACCAAGAAGAAAGATAAGGACTTAGCATTCAAAGCTAGCCAAGAGAAGGGTAAAGCAAGACTTGAGTATGAGAGCTCAAGTGATGATGAATTTGATGATGCAAGTCTTGCTCTCATGGTGAAGAAAACTGCCAAGATGCTAAAGAAGCTCAACATGAGTGGCATCAAGTTTGATGGTAAGAAGAAGAAGTTCTTCACTAGCTCTAGAAGGAAGCCAATCTCCTAAATGGATCGCTACAATTGTGGAGAACTTGGTCATCTAGCTCACCAATGCACAAAGCCCAAGAAAGACAAGTTCAAGAACAAAAACAAGGGCAAGAAAGATGACGCAAGCAATGAAGATGAAGATGAGAAGAAAAAGAAAAAGCCATACAAGAAGAGAGATGGCAAGAAGGACTTCCACAAGAAGAAGAAGAGTGAAAAGGCTTACATCGTCGGTGATTGGCTCACGGATATTGATTCATCTAGTGGATCATCCGATGATGATAGTGACAACGAAAAGGTGGCCGCCATTGTTATTGACTCATCATCTTCACCGCCACCACCGCCATCATCCTCTACACACATATGCCTTATGGCCAAGGGTGAACGTAAGGTATCAAATGATGATGATGGTAGTGGTGATGAACATGCTAGTAATGATGATAGCAATAGTGATGATGATGAATATGAATCACCTTCTTATGATGATCTTACTAGATTGCTCAAACAATACACTAAGATCATTATAAAGACTAGAGCTAAGAATGAAAAGCTAGAAGGTAAAAATGATGCACTTTTAGCAAAATATGATATAGCGGAAAAGGATAGTGTTGAGCTTAGAGAAGCAAATGATGCTATGTCATCCAAACTCAAAGAGCTCAAATCTTCTAAGAAAGAGCTTAAAAATAAACATGATAAACTTGAGTGGGTGCACAAAGAGCTCATCAATAGCCACAACAAGCTAAAGGAAGAATATACTACTCTTAAGATTAATCATGATAGTCTTGTCATTGCTCAAGAATTTTTATCCAATGAGCCACATGATGCTACTAACGATATTGTTAAGATTGATATAGCTACATCATGTGATGATTTGATCATTGAGAGCATTGAGCAAAGTTCAAGTAACAAGGGCAAGCAAGTGGTTGAGGCCGATGATTATGATGAGTTTGTCAAGCTCAAGAATGACAATGCAAAGCTCAAGAAAGATCTTGAAGAGATCAAAAACCACAACACCATCGTGCTAGAGACTCTTGATCATGATGGTGAGTTGATGCTTGAGAATGAGAAGCTCAAAAAAGAAAACAAGAAGCTCAAGAAAGAGAAGAACCATGATGCTCTCAAGGAAGAAAACAAGAAGCTTAAGTTGAAGAAAGAGCATCTCAAGATTGGATTGAGCAAGTTCACTAGAGGCAAGCATCTTCAAAGTGAGCTACTTATGAACACCGTCATGAAGATGGATAGAAGTGGCATTGGGTATATGGCAAACAAAGAGAAGAAGGCTCAAGCTCAACAACAACAAAAGCCAAAGCCAAAGAGATGCTTTGAGTGTGGACAAGAAGGCCACTTTGCTCATGAGTGCCAAACTCCACTACCACAACCCTTGCCCAAACATGCTAGACCTTTTGCCTTCAATGCTCACTACATACTTAGAAAGGATTCTAATGGGAAAATAAAAGTCATGTTCTTAGGACCTCCCAACAAGAATAGGCCTAAGAAAATTTGGGTTGCAAAGTCACTTGTTGAGAAGGTGAAGGGCCCTCAACAAGTTTGAGTTCATAAAGCTTGATCTCTTGTGTGTAGGTGAACTACAAGACCGGTGGAAGTCATTGGGTTATTGATAGTGGTTGCACACAACATATGACCAGTGATCCTCGTATGTTCACCTCACTTGATGAAGAAGTAGATGGACAAAAAGAATCACATTTGGAGATAACTCAAAGGGCAAGGTTAAAGGATTGGGTAAAGTGGCAATATCAAATGATCATTCTATCTCAAATGTGTTATATGTTGCTTCATTGAGCTTTAACTTACTATCCATTGGACAATTATGTGATCTTAGCTTCCAATGCGTGTTTACCGAGAAGGAAGTTGTTGTATCTAAGAAGGATGATGATCAAGTGATATTCAAAGGATTTAGATACAACAACCTATATTTAGTGGACTTCACATCTGAAGATGCAAACTTGAAGACTTGCCTATTCACCAAAACAACACTTGGGTGGCTATGGCATAGAAGACTTGCTCATGTTGGGATGAGCTCACTCAAGAAGCTAATGAAGAATGATTTGGTGAGAGTGTTGAAGGATGTGAAGTTTGAGAAGGACAAGCTTTGTAGTGCATGTCAAGCCGGCAAGTAAGTTGCAAATACTCATCCAACCAAAGCTTTTATGTCAACCACAAGAGTGCTAGAACTCCTTCACATGGATTTATTTGGACCAACAACACACAAGAGTTTAGGAGGAAATCTTTATTGTCTTGTGATTGTTGATGACTATTCTAGGTATACATGGGTATTCTTCCTTCATGACAAATCCAAAGTTGCATCTTGCTTCAAGAAGTTTGTTAAGAGAGCACAAAATAAATTTGAAGTGAAGCTCAAAAAGATTAGAAGTGACAATGGGAAGGAATTTGACAACATAAACATTGAAGCCTATTGTGATGAAGTTGGAATCAAACATGAGGTCTCCGTAACATATACTACTCAACAAAATGGTGTAGTTGAGAGGAAGAACCGGACATTGATCACTCTTGCAAGAACAATGCTTGATGAGTACAACACCCCCGAAGCTCTATGGGTGGAAGCTATCAACACCGCATGCTATGCATCAAACCGCCTATTTCTTTAAAAGTTCCTTGGCAAGACACCTTATAAGTTGCTCAATGGGAAGAAGCCGGACGTCTCTTTCTTTAGGGTGTTTGGTTGCAAATGCTACATCTACAAGAAGCGGCAACACCTAGGGAAGTTTTAAAGACGTTGTGATATTGGTTTTCTTGTTGGTTACTCATCAAAGTCCAAAGCATATAGAGTATTTAATCATGCCACCGGCTTGGTTGAAAAAACATATAATGTGGAATTTTATGAATCTAACGGCTCCCAAGGAGCACATGAGAATCTTTATGATGTAGGTGATGAACCATTGAGGGAGGCTATGAAGAACATTCCGGTTGGAGACATTAAGCCTAAAGATGATGAAGATAATATACAAGTGATTGATCCACCTTATTTATCAAGTGTGCCACAAGATGGTGAAAAAGATAGGAGAGTAGAAAATGAAGACACTCATGTCTCCCATGAGCAAATGGTGGTACAAGCACAAGATGTTGATGCTCCACAACCTCCTCCTCAAGTGGTCAATAGAAGAAATACACCTCTACTACTAGATCATTCACAAGATCTTATCATAGGGAGTTCATCAAAGGGTGTAATGACTCGCTCACAAAAACTTGCTTCATTTATTGCTCATCACTCTTTTGTCTCTTGTTTTGAGCCTACTAAGGTTGAAGAAGCTCTTTAAGATCCGGATTGGATAAATGCCATGCATGAAGAGTTGAACAACTTCACCCGCAATGAAGTTTGGACTCTTAAAGAGCGGTCAAAAGGTGCAAGAGTTATTGGAACAAAGTAGGTGTCCAGAAACAAGCAAGATGATCAAGGCGTAGTTGTGAGGAACAAGGCAATACTAGTAGCAAAGGGGTTCTCTCAAGTTGAAGGTTTGGATTTTGGAGAGACCTTTGCACCGGTTGCAAGACTATAAGCCATACGTACCCTCCTTGCATATGTATCTCATCATAATATGAAACTATATCAAATAGATGTGAAAAGTGCATTTTTAAATGGCTTTATTAATGAACTAGTCTATGTTGATCAACCTCCCGGATTTGAAGACCCTAGATATCCTAATCATATTTATAGGTTGTCCAAGGCATTACAAGGCCTTAAGCAAGCCCCAAGAGCTTGGTATGAGCGCCTTTGGGACTTCCTCATTAAGAAGGGCTTTACCATTGGGAAGGTCGACACCACACTATTCACCAAAAAGCTTGATGGTCATATCTTCATTTGTCAAGTGTATGTTGATGATATCATCTTTGGATCATTAAATAAAGATTCTTGCAAAGAATTTGGTGAATTGATGTCGAAAGAGTTCGAGATGTCAATGATTGGAGAGCTTACATTCTTTCTTGGTTTTCAAGTCAAGTAAATGAGAGAAGAGATTTTCATCTCTCAAGAGAAATATACAAATGATCTTCTCAAGAGATTCAAGATGGATGAATGTAAGCCAATCAAGACACCAATGCCAACTAATGGACATCTCGACCTAGATGAGGGAGGTAACAAGGTTGATCAAACTCTCTACCGCTATATGATTGGTAGTTTATTATATTTAACCGCATCTAGGCCCGACATCATGTTTAGTATGTGTATATGTGCTAGATTTTAAGCTAATCCTAAGGAAACTCATTTAATTGCCGTAAAAAGAATTATTAGGTATTTTAAGCACACACCAAGCATTGGCCTTTGGTATCCCAAAGGAGCTAGATTTGAATTAATTGGCTATTCCGATTCGGATTATGTCGGGTGCAAAGTTGATAGAAAAAGCACATCCGGAGGGTGCCATTTGCTTGGTAGATCACTTGTGTCTTGGTCCTCCAAGAAACAAAATAGTGTGGCCTTGTCCACCGCCGAAGCGGAATACATTGCTACGGGTGCTTGTTGTGCACAAATACTTTACATAAAACAAACTTTGCTAGACTATGGTGTAGTTCTAGAAAAAGTACCTCTTTTGTGCGATAATGAAAGTACGGTAAAACTTGCAAATAATCTGGTTCAACACTCTTGCACCAAGCACATAGATATCCGCCATCACTTTTTTAGAGATCATGTTGCAAAGAATGATATATCATTAGAAGGTGTAAGGACCGAGGATCAATTGGCGGATATCTTCACTAAACCGTTAGATGAGGCAACTTTTTGTAGATTGTGGAATGAGCTCAATGTTCTTGATTTTAGCAACTTTACTAAAAGATGAGCTTGTGTTGTCACTTGCATTGCATTGTAATATACAACATGTTTAATCTTTGATAATGCATATACGACTTGTCTAACATGGTTAAGATAACCGCCGAAAAGCGTGTGAAGAAGCTTAACCTTAGATCAAACTTGATAAGCAACTAGATTTACTTTCAAGTATTGCATTGCATATGCATGATTATTGTTTGTTGTTTAACTTAAATTGCCCTCTTATTGCCTATTTTCTTAAAAAGATTTATAGCCTAAGGTAAAATATTTTTGAAAAATATGAGGGTTTGAGAGAGGTCACTCACATCAGTCCTAATTGGTATTTATTTGGATCTTATTTGAGTTGGAACTTGATTGGGAACAGACAGCACGAAGGACTTTGAAGATTTGCTGAAGAAAGAGTAACCGGACGCTGCACCGGACTCTGATGTCCAGCGTCCGGTCAGTTCACAGGAGGTGAACTACTGCCGAGGAGTGACCGGACGCTGAAACAGTGTTTTCCCAGTGTCCGATCTAGAGCGGTTTTTATTCGTGGCTCTCCAACACTGGCTCTTATGTGCACTTTAGCTACACTACAACACTGAGCCGAGCCATTTTTTTCTCTCTTTTCAAAAGTACTCCCTCCGTTTAAATTATAATTCGTTTGATTTTTTTATCTCAAGTTTAATCACTTGTCTTAATTAAAAATTTATGCAAAATATCATTTTTTTGTTGTGGCTTGCGTTAATCAAAACTTAGGACGGGTAAGCCCAATTTTAGCATGGGAGAAGAGAAAGAAATTTCGACATGAACAAAATCAAAGCATAAAAAGAGATATAACTATCTAAACAGGACACTAGCTGGAGTAAGATCATGATCTGACGATCTAAGAGCCTCCCCACTCTGTCTATATATAAAATCATCCGCATCTGCATAACTGCGTAAGGACACGGAAACCCAGTATCGAGCGTCGTCCGCCTCGTGGAGTCGTGGTCATGACTGCCCCCGCAGAAGCTCATGACGCCGCCGCTGCCGCGGGCCTCCGCCTGGACTACGATGTCATCGTGGTGGGCGCCGGCATCATGGGAAGCTGCGCGGCGCACGCGGCCGCGTCCCGCGGCGCGCACACCCTGCTCCTGGAGCGCTTCGACCTGCTCCACCAGCTCGGCTCCTCGCACGGCGACTCCCGCATCATCCGCGACGCCTACGTGAAGGCGCAGTACCCACCCGTGGTGCGCCTCGCCCGCCGCCTGTGGGCGGACGCGGAGGCGGAGTCCGGGTACCGCGTGCTCACCCCTGCCCCGCACCTCTCCATGGGCCCGCGCGGCAACGCCGCGCTGCTCGCCGCCGTCAAGAGCGCCGGCGCGGAGGAGGTGGACCTAAGCCAGATGTGGGGAGGCGCGTTCCAGGCACCGGCGGAAGGGTGGGTGACCGCGGTGAGCGAGCGCGGCGGCGGCGTGCTGAACGCGACCAAGGCGGTGGCCATGTTCCAGGCGCTCGCCGTCAAGATGGGCGCCGTGGTCAGGGACAACGCCGAGGTCGTGGACATCAGCAAGGGGCCGGAGGGAGGCGTCGTGGTGACGACGAGCGCCGGCGAGGAGTTCCACGGCGCCAAGTGCGTCGTGACGGTGGGCGCGTGGACGAGCAAGCTTCTCAGGTCCGTCGCCGGCGTGGAGATCCCCATCCAGCCGCTGCACACGCTGACCCTCTACTGGCGCATCAAGCCCGGCCGCGAGCGCGGCCTGACGGCGAAGGCTGGCTTCCCGACGTTCTCCAGCTACGGCGACACGCCCGTTTACGGCACGCCGTCGCTTGAGCTCCCGGGCCTCATCAAGATCAGCTGCGACGGCGGGCCGCCGTGCGACCCGGACAACCGCGACTGGGCCTCCGGCGACAGAGAGATCACCGACCGGGTGGCTACGTGGATCCAGGACTTCATGCCGGGCCACGTGGACTCCGCCGGCGGGCCGGTCGTCCGGCAGTCGTGCATATGCTCCATGACGCCAGACAAGGACTTCGTCATCGACTGGCTGGGTGGGGAGTTCGGGGAGGACGTGGTGGTCGGGGCCGGGTTCTCTGGGCACGGCTTCAAGATGGGGCCGGCGGTGGGCAGGATCCTGGCTGAGATGGCCATCGACGGCGAGGCCAGGACTGCAGTGGAGGCCGGCGTGGAACTCGGCCACTTCAAGATCAACAGGTTCAACGGTAATAAGGACAATTAGTTTATTATTGCGACAAAATAAATAATAGTGACCTTGGATCTTGTGTGCCCAATTGGGTGAGCATTGAAATAAGCTTGAACTAATTGGGTGAACAAGTTGCTCGTGAAGCTTTTATATTTGAAGACAAACAAGGCCGTGTTTAGATTGCAAATTTTTGTGACCTGGACACTGTAGTATGTTTCATTTATATTTGACAAACTTTATCCGATCATAGACTAACTAGGCTCAAAAGATCCGTCTCGTGATTTACAACCAAACTGTGTAATTAGTTATTTTTTTTACCTATATTTAATACTTCATGCATATGTTCAAAAATTGATGTGATAGAGAGAGAGTGAAAAAACTTAGAATTTGGAGGCAATCTAAACAAGGCCCAAGTAGAACTTGTATTGTTCTCCGAAACTTTAGAAAGTTGATTAGATTCGCTCCTTGTTTCTTCCTTTCCTTTGTGCATGTCAAGTCAGTGTCCAGGTGATCACACGGTTACCGCACGTTGGGCTCTTTCGCTGGGAGGAATCTGGAGGAATCTGAAAAAATTTATGAGAGAAAAACATCGTTCCGGATAAAAAAAAAGAAGTGGATCAAGCCAAATTTAAGGACACGCGAACGGGGCCATTTTGCAGCTGCAAATAACCGCATTTCATTTCCACCGCAGAGAGCAAAGGCTGTCAGATTTTTTGCACGATAAAGAGATTGAGAGAGTTCAAAATCGGATTTAGAAATTAACTACAAAACACATTATGCCAATTTGATCTTAAGGAGCAGATCGGTACAAATACAAAGCCTCTTGTTGTGGTTGCCCTATTGTGCTGCTGGCACTGATTATGACGACTAGTTACCCAAAATTGGTTACCTACCAGATAGAATTCATATTGTAACAAAATTATTGAGACCAGAGGGTAATGCCAAACATTAATAACATTACGTTGTGATTGACAAATGCAAGGGTTGTAGAGTATGGACTATATTAAAAATAATATTAGTCCTAAAAAATGATGTTTAGCTTATGATAGAGCCGAAATTCAGCGAATGCCAAAATCTGGAGTGGTAAAGTGTGTTTGGATGCCAGTCATGCCACGATGTCAGAGCTGTGAGTATGACATGTAGGGTCCACATGCCATTTTTTCTTCAAAGAAGTATAGCCATGTGGAATCTTATTTTGTAGATAAAATCTTAAGGAATATCATGGTGAAAACAAATTGCAAATCGTACATACATTAAGCAGAAACATTAGCATTTGAAGTTTGATTATCTTAAATTTTCAATCTACATGCATGCAATGGTTTATGGTTGACACCTCATCCGCAGGCCCGAAATGACAATGGACGGTTGGCCTGCGGCCTGCGAGTAAGAGTAACTTTGGCGACATTCCCGTCGACAGCGAGGCGCTTGTGGTGCCTTCGCTAATCTCGAGAATTTGTCAGTCCAGTCTTCGAAGATGCTCATAGGGGTTGTCGGGGACAAATAATAGGGTACCCGCAGAGGAGGGGCTAATAGTTGTTATACGTTAATCCATCCAGGCAGTCAAAAGTGTGACTACAGCTCTAACTGACACCGAGGACGCGGGCTCCGTCTCGCCCGACCCCAAGGTCATGAGATCCGCCTCGCCCGACCTGTGGGGACGGGCTCCGCCTCGCCCGACACCAAGGTAGTGGGCTCCGCCTCACCCGACCTCTAAGGGCGGGCTCCACCTCGCCCAACCCTAAGGTCGTGCGATCCGCCTCGCCCGACCTCTGGGGACGGGCTCCGCCTCGCCCGACACCGAGGCCGTGGGCTCCGCCTCGCCCGACCTCTAAGAGTGGGCTCCGCCTCGCCCAACCTCAAGGTCGTGCAATCCGCCTCGCCCGACCTATGGGGACGGGCTCCACCTCGCCCGACCTCTGGGGATGGGCTCTGCCTCGCCCGACACCGAGGTCGTGGGCTCCGCCTCACCCAACCTGTAAGGGCAGGCTCCGCCTCGTTCGACCCCCGAGGGCGGGCTCCACCTCGCCCAACATCTGAAGGCTAGCTCCGCCTTGCCCGATCCCTCGGGCATGGCTCCTAACGGAAGCTCACGCCGCCGCCAACCACTACGGGCCAGAAAGTACAACCCAAGGTCAAACTTCTGGCATCGTGTACGTCTCAACACGACCCGTCCCCATGACATGTCATTCCAGGGAACTCACATCACCCACAGTGATGGACGCGTGGTCACTATGCTGCCTACTCCCTGTACGGACGCTGATCAGCACGCTGGTTCGCCACGCCGCCCGCCGGGGCAGAATGGGACGTCACGACCCGCTGACAACGCCAGGGCATGGCATCATCGGCGGACAGGCGCCCGACGTGGAGCTATCCCTATCACCACCTGTCGTGCCAGCGGGACCCGCACAAAGGAAAAGAAAGGCTCGGCGACCCTGAAGGACTTCCTCTCCCTCTCGTTCTCCTCTTTTCTTCCACTGTAACCCGTGCTTTACCCTAGCCTATAAAAGGGAAAGCAGGGCACCCCACTAAAGGTCATCGCATCAGATCAGATCAGATAAAAAACCACTAGCATCGAACCTCGAACACATAGCCGAGCAGTGACCGAGCTATCGGCACCCATTCATTCTTTCCACCAGAGACTTGGGACATGTCCCTCTCTCGCCTGTTTGTAACCCCTACTATGAACTTTTCAGTGCTAGTAACACGAGCAGCAGCAACGAACTGGACGTAGGGACATTCCACCCAAACCAGTATAAACCTCGTGTCCTCTTAGCACACCATCTGAGCTAGACACGCAATATTAGAAATTTACTCGTTGGTGTTTACTCGAAACACCGATAGTTGGCGCGCCAGGTAGGGGCCTTTTACGCGTCTCGACATCCACACCAGGCCTTGGATGGCTAATCGCAACGTCAGCCGGGTCCCAGGCACGCTCGTGCGCCTCGGGGATCCAGACTTCATCGTCACGATGGAGGGAGAGCTGGTGTGGGCTCCCACCGCCGTCCAACCTCTCCACTCCGCCAGCCTCGGCGCGATCGCCGAGGAGCTGGGGGAGCTGCAGCTACATGCACCGAAGGTCCGCGCCCCCGGCTTCGACTATGGGAGGTTAGAGCGCCAGCTCAGCACCTTCCTGGGACCTCAACCGTCCTGGGAGGACCTACGCCACCTCACTTTTCCGTTCGCCAACATCATGATGCAGCTTGCCGGAGGAGAGCCGCTCTCTCCAAAATACCTCGTCCGAAGCGCCTCGACAGCGCTCCCGTGCAGGCCGCACATCGTGATTTTGGTGCATGAGTGTCTCGGCCCCCACCATGATGCACGTGACACCCTCGACGCCCGCAAGCGTAACATGCCCTCAGAACAACCCGGTGAGGATGTGTCGGTCCACTAGGCGCAGCAAGGCGGCAGGCCGCGCACCGTGGTTCCGGTGCATGAGCGTCTCAGCCTCCACCGCGACGCACGCGACACCCTCGACCCCCGTAGGCGTACCTACGACGATGCGAGGGAGGGGGCTAGGCATGGCTACCACTCACGTCATGGCGGACGCTACGGCAGCGGCGAGGACCGAAGCCCGAGCCCCAACTCGCTGGGACCATAGGCCTTTGGCCGATGCATCCTCAAGGGCAAGGCGAAGCGGGATGAGGACGTCGGCGAAGGCACCTCCAACCGTCCCAACAAGAAAAAGAACAAACAGCGACGCGAGGGCTCGCTCGTGGCCACTGTCGACCGTAAGGGAGGTCGGAAGCCCGCGAAGGGTACCCCGAACCACTTTGAGAGGCTGCTCGAAGAGCCATGCCCGAACCATGCTTTCCCCATCGAGCACCTATACAAGGACTGCGGCCTCTTAAAGCGATTCTTGTCCAGGGGCTTCAACAAGGAAGAGCACATGAAGGAGACTAGCTAGATAAAGCATGCAACGTTGCCCACCTCCGCTCGGCCAAGTACCAGCAAGCGTTGTGCCGGTACCACAGCCATCGAGTGCGAGATCGGGCCTTCAACGTCGGGGACCTGCCGCTTCGCTTTGTCCAAAGCAACAAGAACCACCACAAGTTCTTTTCACCGTAGGAGGGACCGCACATCGTCGCGGGGGTGCTCTAACTAGGCGCCTACAAGCAAAAGGCCATCGATGGCGAAGTTTTCGTTAATGCCTATAACATTGAGCAACTACGTCACTTTCTACCCTTAATAAACGCATACTTTCTCTTATCAGTTCGTTATCAACACCCTGATCTTTAGGTGACGCCCGACCCTAGCAATGGCGAGGGGTCGGGCCTCACTCGAGGGCTAATAAGAGCGTACCTATCCGGTAGACATTCTTTACGCCCGACCTTCTCTCACGTTAAGACCTAGAAGCGAGGTTTGCTGAAATAAACACTGAGTAAAACTAGTCGGACTGCGAGAAACCTACGCCTCGGCGGCTACGGGGCCTTTGCTCACCAGCGTGATCAGAGTTTTTTTGCACCCTGGGCTTTTTGGCCTTAGCTACCGAAGAGGTCGGTGCGCGTCTAAGAGTATATCCACCTGGTGAACATTTTTCGTGCCTGACTCCCTCTCACGTTAAGACCTAGAAGCTAGGGATACGAAAACAAACTCTGAGTAAAACTGGTCAGACTATGAGAAACCTCTGCCTCGGCGGCTACGGCGTCTTTGCTCATCAGCGTGATCATACTTTGCTCACCCACACCCCGAGCTTTATGGCCTTGATGAAGGAAAGGGTTGGAACGTGCTAACCTTTTTATACAGAAAGGGGAGGAGGGCTAAAAATCTTATAGGCTATAACGGAATTCAAGAGCTTGTCCATTTATTACAAGTTCGCAGCCTGGCTTATCTGCCTAACTAAATTCTTGCGCGGGATGTTCTCATCCCCTGTCTCCGCTGCTAAGTCCTATCCCAGCGGATCATACAAGTCGACCGGATGGCTTAGCCGCTGCTGAGGGATGGGTAGGAAGCAACAGGATGCCCCACACGGGTTATGCCGACCCCGTCATGAACACCGGACCCAGTTTTCGCTCGAACATGTCCGGTAAGAGCTCCCCGAATTCGTCACTCGTGCCATCAAGGTAGGTCCTGCGCCAGCAGGTCGCCCTCTACATACACACATTTTCTCTTATCAATTTCTCTATCGAGCCCCCGACCCCAGCAATGGCAAGGGGTCGGGTCACGCTCGGGGGCTAACAAGGGTGTCTATTCGGTAGACATTCTTGATACCCAACCCTTTTCTCGTGCTATAACCTAAAGGCAAGGTGTGTGGAAGCAAACACTGGGTCAAATTGGTCAGACTGCAAGAAACCTATGCCCCGGCAGCTACGACATTTTTTGCTCACCAGCATGATCATAGTTTGTTCCCCGCACCCTGAGCTTTAGCCTCTACCTTCTTGGGAAGGGTTCGGAGGGGCCCACCTGTGGAATCTCCATCGAGGAGAGGTCGGCAGGTCGCCTAGGCCGGTCGGACGGCTCAGACCGTTGCCGAGAGACAGGTCACCCTTACTTTACGTGCATTAATTTCGCTATCGAACCCCTGACCCTAGCAACGACAAGGGGTCCGGTCTTGCTTGGGGGCTGGCAAGAGTATCTATTCTATAGACATTCTCTATGCCTGACCCCTTCTCATGTTAAAAAACTAGAGGCAAGGTGTGTGGAAACAAACACTAGGTCAACCTAGTCAGACTGCGAGAAACCTACGCCTCGGCAGCTACGACATCTTTGCTCATTAGCGTGATCAGAGTTTTTGTCCCCGCACCTCGGGCTTTAGCCTCCACCTTCTTGGGAAGGGTTTGGAGGGGGCCACCTGTGGAATCTCCATCGAGGAGAGACCAGCTGGTCGCCCAAAGTCGATCGGACGACTTCGACCACGCCCGTGAGACAGGTAGGGAGCAGCAGAATGTCCCATGCAGGTCACACCAACTCTGTCATGAACGGTGGACACGGACCCCACACGGACATACCTGATAAGAGCTCTCCGAACCCGTCACTTGAACCATCGAGATAACTTTACCGAACCCCCACTTTACTTTTCCAATACATGAGTATTCATTCATCCATTCTCATGCATGCATTCATACATTCATTCATACATCCATTCATACATTCATTCATTCATACATTCATCTCATACATCCAATCATTGCATATGCAAATTATTGCATCACAACGCTTCGTGTCGCGTCACGAAGCGGTAGTCGTCTCATTTGACATGAGCGGCGACCGACCGAGGTTCGAAGGCCGGCCCATGAAGGGCTTGAGGCTGCCTCACATCAAATAGAGCCAGGGGAGAAAAACTTAGATGAGCCCCATCGGCCTTGCCCAACCCCACTCAGAAGCGAACAGGGACATCTAGACCTTTCTCGTTCGATCCTAACCTCGAGCCAAGCCCACATAATCTCCATACAGGAGAGGCCAGCGGGCCACCTGAAAGGTCCTAATGGCTAGAGGGGGGGTGAATAGCCTAATAAAATTTCTACAACAACACTTAACAAAATGGTTAGATAATTATGAGGCAAAGCAAGTGTTGCGCTAGCCTACTTAAAATGCAAGCCACCTACCACAATTCTAGTTTAGATAGTATCTAATCACACAATAGCTATGACACTACTCTATGTTAGTGTGCTCTCAAAGGCTAACTAAAGAACCACACCAACCAAGCATATAAGCTCTTACAACTAGCTACACTAAAGAGCTTGACAACTAGTTTACGGTAAGGTAAGGAGTAGGCAAGAAGTTTATACCGCCGTATAGATGTATGAACTAATCAATCACAAGTGAGGATAACAATGAAGACGAATCACCTCGGAATCAATATGATGAACACAATGATTTTTACCGAGGTTCACTTGCTTGCCGGCAAGCTAGTCCTCGTTGTGGCGATTCACTCACTTGGAGGTTCACGCGCTAATTGGCCCCACACACCAAACCCTCAATAGGGTGCCCCACAACCAACACAAGATGAGGATAACACAAGCCACGAGCAATCCACTAGAGTACCTTTTGGCGCTCCACCGGGGAAAGGTCAATAACCCCTCACAATCACCACGATCGGAGCCGGAGACAATCACCACCCTTTGCTCAACGATCCTCGCTGCTCCAAGCCGTCTAGGTGGCGGCAACCACCAAGAGTAACAAGCGAATCCTGCAGCGAAACACGAACACCAAGTGCCTCTAGATGCAAACACTAAAGCAATGCACTTGGATCACTCCCAATCTCCCAAAGATGTTTAATCTATGATGGAAATGAGTGGGAGGGCTTTGAATAAGCTCACAAGGTTGCTATGTCAATGAAAATGGCTAAGAGTATGAGCTTGAGCCGGCCATGGGGCTTAAATAGAAGCCCCCACGAAATAGAGCCGTTGTACCCCTTCACTGGGTAAAACGCGGGTGACCGGACGCTCCGGTCAGTTGACCGGACGCTGAGCCCCCAGCGTCCGGTCGCTCGCTGTTAGCCACGTGTACCGATTTCAACGGTCATCTGCCTTGACCGGACACTGCGCTGAAGTTGACCGGACGCTGAATCCCCAGCATCCGGTCGTTTACAGTAAGGTTCCAAAACCGACTTTTGCCTACTGGATGCGTCCGGTCATGCTTGATCGAACCCTGACAGCGTAGGTATCTGTCTGCTGCTCCGTTCGACAACAGCACCGGATGCAGCCACCAGCGTCCGGTCACTTCCAGTGACCTTCATCTTTTCTATCTAGGGCTCCGGTGGCACCGTCGGACTGTCCGCACTCTACGGGCGGACACTCCATCGGTGGAGTTTCTTACCCTTGCACCTAAACTTCACCACCCTTGATCAAATGTGCCAACCACCAAGTGTATCACCTTGTGCACATGTGTTAGCATATTTTCACAAACATTTTCAAGGGTGTTAGCACTCCACTAGATCCTAAATGCATATGCAATGAGTTAGAGCATCTAGTGGCACTTTGATAACCGCATTCCGATACGAGTTTCACCCCTCTTAATAGTACAGCTATCAATTCTAAATGTGATCACACTCTCCAAGTGTCTTGATCACCAAAACAAAATAGCTCCTACAATTTATACCTTTGCCTTGAGCCTTTTGTTTTTCTCTTTCTTCTTTTCAAGTCCGAGCACTTGATCATCACCATGGCATTAGCATCATCATGTTATGATCTTCATTTGCTTCACCACTTGGAGTGTGCTACCTATATCATGATCACTTGATAAACTAGGTTAGCACTTAGGGTTTCATCAATTCACCAAAACCAAACTAGAGCTTTCAATCTCCCCCTTTTTGGTAATTGATGACAACCCTTATACAAAAGATATGAATTAAAATTCAATTGAACCCATGTTGCTTGTCCAAGCATATTTACCATGTGTAAAAGGATATAGACAAGTTTCATAAATCCTAAATGGTAGCAGTTGCTCCCCCTACATATGTGCTAAGAGTTTGGATTGAAGCTTGCACATATGCTTAGATAGGAAATGTAGGAGACAATGTCTATCAAATGATGCTAAGGTATAAAAAATGGACCTTTGAAGCGTGATACCAATCGGAGTGCACCATTATACCATCTTTAGCACCATAGTTAGCTTGATACCACTTGGAGACAACACTTTGGAAATGAAATCATTAGATGTCCTATGCATGCTAGTTTTTTTATTTCATCATTTCAAATTTACAACTAGCATTCATCACACAAGCATGGATATTAAAAAAATTAAAATTTGTGCCATGTAAGCAAACATATGAAATGCACATTCAAATGTACCATACAAGTTTATGAGCTTGCTCCCCCTACTTGTGTGCTCAAATTTTTAATTGATTCCTTTCCTTTGTCATATCTCTCGCCTTATGACAAGTTCTCCCCCTTTGTTGTCTTTTCACCATCTTAGTACACTAATAGCACTAATGTCTTTTGTTTCTCTCTCATGTACTAATTTCTTTGTTATTTCCCCCTATCACTTATATCTTTGTTTCTCTCCCCCTTTGTCATCAATGACCACAAAGGTTTAAAAAGTAGATAGGATAGGATTATCAATATCAATCAATGGGGTGAGGATTATATTCCCAAATTTGGTTCAAACTAGAATATTTGCCAAAGATATTTAACTCGGTTTGATCCAAGGACAAGCTTCTTCACACCTCTAAATAAGGATTATCTTGTACCATATTGAGTTAAACACTTAGAGCTCATTTTCTAGATTAAACACTAGGTTTACAAGCCCACAAACATGTCATATGCTATCACTAGATCAAGTCAAGCATAGAAGCAATAGTGATACCATATAAACATCAAATTCATTTGATTTTCATGAATGAGCCTAATAAAATGGAGAGATGACTAGATGCACTAAACATGTCCTTAGCAAGGATGTATGCCATGCCAATCAACTTTTACCTTGGATTGCTCGAAGGAGAGGCATGTCATATAAGTGTGGGGTGCATCAACACATATTTGAGAAATCCAATATGTTCAACTCATTCCTAAGCTTGCAAAACCTTTTCTCATCCAATGGCTTGGTGAATATATCGGCAAGTTGATCTTCGGTGCCTACACTCTCAATGCAAATGTCCCCTTTTTGTTGGTGATCTCTTATGAAATGGTGGCGGACATCAATGTGCTTTGTTCTTGCATGTTGAATCGGATTGTTGGTTAACTTGATTGCACTCTCATTGTCACATAGCAATGGCACTTTCTTGAACTTGTTGGTTAACTTGATTGCACTCTTATTGTCATATAGCAATGGCACTTTCTTGAACTTGATTCCAAAGTCACTCAAAGTGGCCTTCATCCAAAGTATTTGTGCACAACAACTACCGGCGGATATGTATTCGGCTTCGAAGGTTGATAATGCAACACTATTTTGCTTCTTTGATGACCATGAAACAAGTGATCTTCCCAACAATTGACATGTGCCCGAGGTGCTCTTCCTTTCAACCTTGCATCCCGCATAATCCGAGTCGGAGTAACCAACTAGCTCAAACTTTGCTCCTTTGGGATACTCCAAACCAACATTTGGTGTATACTTCAAGTACCTCAATATTCTCTTTGTAGCCTTCAAATGACTTTCTCTTGGAGAGGCTTGAAATCTTGCACACATGCACACACTAAACATGACATCCGGCCTTGATGCAGTTACATAGAGTAGGCTTCCAATCATAGACCGATACAACTTTTGATCCACCATATTTCCACTTGCATCACTATCCAAGTTGCCATTTGTTCCCATAGGTGTGCTAATGGCTTTGCTATCAATCAAGTAAAACTTCTTGATCATGTCCTTGATGTACTTGCCTTGACTCACAAATGTACCATTCTTCAATTGCTTGATTTGAAGACCAAGGAAGTAACTTAACTCTCCAATCATGGACATTTCAAACTCATTAGCCATCATCTTTCCAAACTCATCACAAAAATCTTGATTGGTTGATCCAAATATGATGTCATCAATATAGATTTGCAAAACAAATAGATCTTTTCCAATCTTTTTGATGAAAAGAGTGGTGTCAACCTTACCCATTGTGAACCCTTTAGAGAGTAGGAAGTCCCTCAATCTCTCATACCATGCTCTAGATGCTTGCTTCAAGCCATACAATGCCTTCTTCAACTTGTACACATGGTCGGGCTTCTTATCATCTTCAAAACCGGGAGGTTGCTCAACATATACTTCTTCATTGATATAACCATTGAGAAATGCACTCTTAACATCTATTTGATAGAGCTTGATGTTGTGGGCACAAGCATAGGCTAACAAGATTCTAATTGCTTCCAATCTAGCAACCGTGGCATATGTTTCTCCAAAGTCAAGACCTTCAACTTGTGTATAGCCTTGTGCTACCAATCTTGCTTTGTTCCTTACTACTATCCCATCTTGATCTTGCTTGTTTCTAAAGACCCATTTGGTTCCAATCACATTATGTCCGTTTGGTCTCTCTACTAATTCTCATACTTGATTTCTTGTGAAGTTATTCAATTCTTCATGCATAGCATTCACCCAATCAACATCCTTCAATGCTTCATCTATTTTCTTTGGTTCAATGGATGACACAAATGAGAAGTGTTCACAAAATGATGCCAATCTTGATCTTGTTTGCACACCTCTTGAAATATCACCAATGATAGTGTCCAATGGATGGTCCCTTGCAATATTGGTTGGTTGGAGGATTGGAACTTGATTGCTTGCACTTGCTTGATCATTTGGTTGAGATGATGTACTAGCCACGTGATCTTGTTTATTTTCATGAGAGCCACTTGTACTAGCTTGATTTGTATCATCTTGTACATTTGAGTTGGAGAGCACTTGCACTTGATCATCTTCAACATCATTTACTTGCCTAGGCCTCAATTCACCAATATCCATGTTCTTCATGGCATTTGAAAGTTGAATGCCTCTAACATCTTCCAAGTTCTCATTCTCTACTTGTGAACCCTTGGTTTCATCAAATTCAACATCATGAACTTCCTCAAGAGTACCACTATCTAAATTCCAAACTCTATATGCTTTGCTTGTAGTGGAATAACCAAGTAGGAATCCTTCATCACATTTCTTGTCAAACTTGCCCAATCTAGTGCCTTTCTTCAAGATATAGCATTTGCAACCAAAGACCCAAAAATATGCAATGTTGGGCTTTCTACCATTCAAGAGCTCATATGGTGTCTTCTCTTTCAATCGGCGACAATAGAGGCGGTTGCTACAATAGCAAGCCATGTTGATAGCTTTGGCCCAAAAGGATTGACTCACATTGTACTCACTAAGCATAGACCTTGCCATATCAATGAGTGTTCTATTTTTCCTCTCAACAAGGTCATTTGATTATGGAGTGTACTTGGCCGAGAATTGATGTCTAATTCCAAATTCATCACACAACTCATTAATTCTAGTGTTCTTGAACTCACTACCATTGTCACTTCTAACTCTCTTGATGGTTGTTTCAAACTCATTATGAATGTCTTTGACAAATGATTTGAAAGTTGTAAACACATCACTTTTGTCCACTAGAAAGAATACCCATGTGTATCTAGTGTAATCATCCACTATCACAAAGCCATATTTGTTACCACCAATGCTAGTGTATTGTGTTGGCCCACACAAATCCATGTGCAATAACCCAAATGCTTTACTAGTGCTCATCATGCTTTTTTTAGGATGGGTGTTTCCAACTTGTTTGCCGGCTTGACAAGAGCTACAAAGCTTGTCCTTTTCAAACACAACATCTTTCAAGCCTTTAACTAAGTCATGCTTGACCAATCTATTCAATTGTTTCATTCCAATATGACCAAGCCTTCTATGCCATAACCAACCCATACTTGACTTAGTGAATAAGCATGTAGACAATCTAGCTTCACTAGCATTGAAATCAACCAAGTATAGATTCTCATATCTAAAGCCTTTGAAGATCAAGTTAGAGCCATCTACACTTATGATCTCTACATCATCTACTCCAAATATGCATTTGAATCTAAGATCACACAATTGAGCCACGGATAGCAAATTAAAGTTTAAGCTCTCTACTAGCAACACATTGGATATGCTCATGTCATTGGATATTGCAATCTTACCAAGCCCTTTGACCTTGCCTTTGCCATTATCACCAAATGTGATACTATCATAACCATCATTGCCATTGGTGTTGATTGAGTTGAACATTCTTGCATCACCGGTCATGTGTTGAGTGCACCCACTATCAAGAACCCAATGCCTTCCTCCGGCTTTATAATTGACCTACAAAAGAAGATCAATTCATTTTAGGTACCCAAACTTGCTTGGGTCCTTGAAGGTTAGTCACTAAGCTCTTTGGTACCCAAATGGCTTTCTTCTTTGAGCCCATCCATGGTTTACCAATGAACTTAGCCTTCACACCATTTGTTCCCTTAGTAAGCATATAGCATGAATCAAGCTTAAGGAAGGATGCATTAGCATTTTTGCTCTTCTTGGTGCATTCATGCTCTTTATGACCCACTTGCTTGCAACTAATGCAAAACCGACCATTGTTCTTCACAAAACAAGTCTTGTGAGGAGCAAAGGCCACCTTGCCTTTCTTGGGGGTATAGCCTAATCCCTCTTTGTAGAGAGAAGCTCTTTGGCTACCCAAGCACATAAGCAAGCGGTCCTCACCGCCATAGGCCTTAGCCAAAGTGTGAGTGAGCTTGTTAACCTCCTTCTTAAGATTCTCATTCTCAACCACTAGTGAGGCATCACAAGTGAGACCGTCACCACTAGATGAGGTGGAAGTGGAAGTACTACAAGAAGAGTTAGTAGAAGGAGCAATGATAGGCATAGATAGTGATTCATCAATTATGTCACAAGTTAAATGTAACACCTCGGGTGTTAGCCTTGCATAACTTGACTTGCATAGCATAAGCATGAGCATCAAGCATTCATAAATCATCATTTACAATTGAAACATTTGATCGGAACATATGAAACATTGCTGGTTATTTCGTGTTTCTTGGAATATATGCATATGATCATATGTAGATAAATGCTAGTGTGTAATGTTGGTCACTATAACACCTTAGCTACACTTAGATTAACAAAAGAAACATTGTTCATGAAGGCCACATTTCATGATCAAGCACTTAAGTGATGTTTCATGTGATTACTTTCAATAGCTATATGAGTGACTACTACATGAAATGCTTAAATGACCTTGCAAATTGCTTTAACATGCTTAGAGTATCATCATGAACAACTTTGGTATTTAAGGTTAGGGCTAAATTGGTCATTTAGCCATAGTTTGAATGTGTATCATAATTTCAAAGTGACATGTTTGACTAAAGTTGAACTAGGTGTTAGGGACCTTGCATGGAGGAGTTCACTAAAGCAAAGTTGTAGTGTTTGACATAAGGAACAACTTTTATTTTTATGACATGGACTGATTTAGCTTCTAACATGCTTGAATGGGTCCCACAAAAACCAGCAAAATCCAGTTTTCAACACTTAACAAATTTTTCGAAGTATTTAATCAACTGGCCGACTGACAGCCAAGGTTGGGCACGAGATTACTCCGTCTATGTTGCGATTTAGCACGAGGTGATTGAACAACAATTGAAGCTGGTACATAGGGCTATAGATTTCGTTTAGACGTCTTATGCTTTGGAGCGACGGATTAGCGGGAAAATCAGCGGCAAATCTCGTCGTCAGGCTCGGCCATCACGTTCTGACGAAGCTGAATCGCGCGTTCAGTGGCCGACCGTTCGCAGGCGCTGCCCGCCGCGTGGTGGCCGGTAATGGCCGCGCGCACCATCTGGAGGCCGCACGCCGGCGCTGGGCCCGCTCGTCAGGCATCGACGGCCAGCAAGCCACCAGGGACGCGCTTAAGTCGCCACTGAGCCGGCCTTTCGCTCCCACTCGCCTCCTCGCGCTCCTTTGCTCACTGCGCTCGCCATCGCCGTCGCAGCCGCCCCGTCGAGCTCGCCCGCATTCACCGCCACCCCAGCCTCCAATCGGCCGCACTCACAGCTCCGCCGCACCCTACTCCACCGTTCCCACCTTGCTGCGCCCACAGCCGCGCCATTGGTAAGCCGTGCTTCGCTTTGCGCCACGCGGGTGTGTCTCTGCCAGAGCTCCGCCATGGCCATCGTCATGGCCACGCCGTGGTAGTCCACCATTCCGCGTGATAGTTGGTGCGCTAGGACCGCCGTAGTACACCGGTGCTTGTCCGAGCCTGTGATCGAGTCACCGAGGTCGTCACCGACGTTTGCCATTGTTCCGCCCCGCCGTGCCATCACAGCCGTCCGCCATGGTCGGCGGTGAAGTGCTTCGGTGCTCCTTCCATCCATGCGAAGGCCACCACCGGGTGCGGGTGATTGGGTAGACCACGTAGGTGTAGTCGCTACCGCCGGCGGGTTCACCGGCGACGAGCTAGGGCCGTGCCGCGTCGAACGCCACCGTCTCCCCTGTTTTCAGTCGATGACATGTGGGTCCGGCTGACCGGTGGGCCCCTGTTGCCAGTGACTAGTATTAGGAGGCTAGTTCATTCTTTTCAGATTTAAACCCTAATTTCAAGTGTTTTGTTATTTTTGTATATTTAGTTTGGTAGCTCCAAAAATTGTGAAATAAATTTTGTAGTGTTGCTTAGGAAGTGTAGTATTTAAGAAAAATATGTTCTTGGTTTCAACAGTAGAAATTTCAGGAGATTTAAATAGGGATTTCAAATGTGCTTTTGAATGCATTCAAATTTGTTTATTTTATATCTAGAGTTCCTGTGCTCCAAAAATTATGAAATTTTTGTGGTGAACTAATCTTAGCATGTGTGAACTCTGGTAAAAATTTGAGGACCAGTGCATGGGTAGATTTAAAGTTATAGATTTTTCTTTTATGACTAGTTAATCCTTGCATGAATTTTCATAAATTAAGTATGAGTCCAAAATTCATGAAATTTGTTGGAGGTGATACTAGTACCATATGGATGCTAAGAAAAATATGAAATCTGTTGCTTGACACTTTTCAATAGGATTTTCCATTTATGCTAATTCAAGCCTTGCTGCCTTGTTATTTTTGTATAGAATGTTCTACTTGGTAAAATGACATGAAATTTTTATAGTAGTCCTTTGATAGCATTAGTAAAGCTCTGTAAATTTTTGAGAATTTATTAAGCACATATGATATATATTTATTATTTAACCTAGATATCTAAATAAAATAATAAAGGCAATTTAATAAATAGTTTGGGCTTTACCATTATATCATCTTAACTGTATTTGGTATGCTTAAACTATTGGTAGGTTCTAGGTTGTCAAATTTTGAATGATTACCTGAAGGAGAAGTATTCTTACTTTATGTTGCATGTTAAGTCATTTTCGGACTGATTCTAGAGTATGAGGAGTTACATGTTGAAACTGATGTAGACTGTAAAAATGGTTAATAACAAAGTTGTAGAAAATTTGATAAGCTTTCTAGAAAGTCCAGGATCACTAGATTTGGAATTGTAGAACTCCAGTTATGAGTGAAACAAGTGGATACTGTTTATGGCATAGTCGATGCTTGTAGAAGTAGTTAAGTAGTAAGCGAGAAGAGATATGCACCTACTCAAACAACGTGATGCACTTGTTAACATATATGCATTCATAATACTTATACCATATTCATGCATCTAGGATCGGAGGAAGAGATCACGTTGTTGGAATTGAAGAAGCAGAGGAAGGAACCCGGGGAGGATCGCAAGCCGCAGCTCGAAGGCGTGAGCGAGAACCACGAACGAAGAGCTTCCGAGTGCCCGACCACCGTCCTACTTCCTTTTCATGAGGCAAGCCGGAGCATTATAAGTCTCCCGAAGAATTTACAAATGTTTAATTACGTACTTATGATTGATGCATTAGGTTATAAGAGTTGAATGAAACCACTTGATGCATGTACATTCCTTGTCCGTAAATTACACCTTTAACCGGTATAGGTCTAGGATCGAATATATGCTTAGCCATGCTTAGACCGGTAGAAGTCGGGTGATTTCTGTCACCTGCGAGATATAGGTGGATACCGAGCACGATTGGTCATAATTGTCATTGTGAAAAGAACCATGGTTAATGTAAATGGAGACCCAGGCGGGATATCGATAGAAAAGCAACAAGGCATGGAGGTCTTGGGTGTGGATCTATCCCGCTCAGGTCGATCAAGGACCGCACCGTTGTTGGAACTTCCGACAAGATTGAACGCATGCCTCTCACTTAGCTGGCCGGATAATTCGTTCCGACCATGAAGCCGAGTAATTCAACTCGGGCCGGGAACCGTTACATTGTGCGCTCCTTCCGGGAACGATCGGTCGAGCCCAAAGGGCAGGCTTGGCTCGAGCATCCTGGCATCTGGTGTTCCAGACATGCGGCGCAAATCTGAACCCGCGAAATGTGTACCGGAGTTGTACCAAAGGTGACCTAAGACTATCGTGGTGGTAGATCTGGGTTTGTGTTAGGAATAAATTCCCGGTGGTGAAAATCGATTGAATCGCCGTCTCTCCGGATAGTGAGAAACTTGGCTAGCTCCAACATCGTAGTAACTGTATTATGGAACATGATGGTTCGGATGAAAATGGAATTGCAATCCCTGCTATGGTTACTATTGTATGATTCTAAATAATATACCACATGTTTGGCACAGGGTAGTTGCAAATCTAGAAATGAATAGTTATAATTAACTTGATAAAGGAATCCCAAGGGTACAAAGATTAATTGCCTTTTTGCAAAAATGTTGTCAAGTCACGTCCACTTATATGACCTTGCATACTCCTTGGAGTCATTTTATTTCGGTTCATGACGGTAAGTCTAGTCTAGAAAAGTACCTTCTCGTACTCGGGGTTTATTTTCCCAATGTTGCGAGATGGCACTTGTGTATCATGGTTATTGCAAGAGTTGCTTCTATCCCATGTGGATGAGGAGTAAGCCTTGGGCAGGCTTCCTTAGTAATTCCTATCTTTGCTTTTGTGGATCGTGATCTGGCCTGGCACTGTATCAAACTACGTTGGAAACTTATCTTCAAACTTATTTGCTTCCGCTTTAATTATCAAACTTGGTTTGTAATAACTTTCTATTCGCACTCTGATGATGAAAAGTATCTGTGAACTTTATGTAATATGTGGCATGTATGTTGAATCCTGTACGATCTTGGTTGTTGTAAATCGTTTATCGAGACCCGTCGTGGTACTCGACGGACTACCGGGTTTATATGGGTTCAAGTATGACGATTGCAACCGCTTGCGGATTGCCATTATACTTGTATTCTTATAAATTGGTCGGTTCTGCGACAGCTGGCATCAGAGCAAGATTCAACGTTAATTGTCACAAGTGTATTTAAAACAAAAGTTTTTGTTTCCCGAAAACCCTTCTCTAGCAACTAATAGTTATATAATAGGTATTTGAAATCTAAAGTGTGCCAATGATCACTTCCTTACGCCCAAATTAAGGACTATTAGGTGGCTATTTAAGTACTAACATGGGGTTTTTACTTCAATCATCCATACGGCATGTGCTATTGTATGGATGCCATTCACTTGAATGGTAATGTATGGATCAAATGCCTCACGCCAAGGTAAGATGAGTATATGACCGCAAGATGTGAGCGTCTTGCGGTCGGGAAGAGTTAGCTTTAATGCGGCTATGTATACATGCTCGCATGTGTATATGGTACGTATTTAATTGTGGGTTTAAATTCTTGTCGGGTAGATTGATATGGAAATATATGTATGGGTATACATATATGGAAGTATTTACAATTACATTCGCATATTCATTATGGGTTTAGGGCTGAAATGAAATTTTATGCGGTACACTAACAACTAAAACGTGTAGCTCGATTAGTTACGCTATTTATGAGAGAAGCGTATGTATGCCACCGTGTCTACCGTTAGAAACAAATTTTTCCTAAGTTTGTGAGGGGACGTGCAGTGCGAGCATGCATCATGTTAAAATACCATTCACATAATTATATTGTTCCTCCCCTTATAAAGATTCTTACTCGGTTATGTAACTCTTATCCATTATGGCATTGTCTCACCAAGGGGTGCATGTTAATGGTGCAGATAGCGCGACAAAGCGAGACGCTTCATGCAAGTCCACCGGAGGCGAGCTCCCCGCCGTCGGCTTGCTCCCACGTACCCGTCAACGTCCACGTTCCTTGGAGAGTTTGGGATGCCTACACTCTTGTGGAGAGTACTTAGTTATGTAGGCTATCGATGGAATGGAACCCCGCTACTTCAGGCGAATGAGCAGTTGGGAGAAGGTCTCTTGAATTCTTGTGGAGGCCGTTGTTCGTCGTCCCCGAGGTGACGATTACGAGTGGGACAGCTGGTGTTATGAGTCAAGCTGGTAGGACTCTTTGAAGAAGCGACTATGAGGCAGCCTTTGGGATCCCGAGACATCATGGGCGTTTTCCTCGGGGGTGGCAGCCGCTTTGGTTGGAGTCTTTCAAGAGGTAACCCCTCCACCGACTCATGGCGGCGCAGACAAGAGGAAAATCTTTGGAGATTGGTGCATGGAGAGGGCGAAAACGGTGATAACCCTTCCATGAGCGCTATGTTCGCAATGATGAGAGTGTTGGATGGAGTTGAAGGTAGCCTCGGGCGCGTGTACGGTGCTCTTGGTCATGCCATGAGGACCGGACGTCGCCTTCAGAGAGGGAGCACGACGCCGAGATTGAAAGGCTCTTGAAGAGATGACTCGGTTAACTCACCGGTGAAATGCAGCTTGGACAAGGGAAAATGTCCTAAGAGCTCGGCAGTTTGAGCTAGGACAAGCGGTGGCCAATGTGGAAGAATACAATGATAATCTGCATGAAGAGGTTCATCTCCGAACAACAATCGGCTCCACCCTTATGTTCCACAGAGCCGCAGAAATGGATCTAGAAGGGTACGAGGAAGGAGAAGAAGAAGTGGAGCTGAAGAAGAAGTAGAACACGAGGAAGGAGATGATCTTGCGTCGACCTCGATAGTGATCATAATGAGGATTAGATCGCTTAGCACTTAGTGGAAGGACTCATGTATCACCTTTATTTATGTAATGGACCTGTAGTTTGAAATTGGCATTAGTAACCGGACTATCATGTAATGTCAATCGCATGTTGGGATGAACACCAATGCAATTCCGTTCCTTGTTGGTAATCACGATTTAACTTTGCATACGTTATGAGCGCGATAAGTGGTCAAATTGGGGATGCCATGTTGCGAGAATGAATTGTTATGCCTCTGTTTTTATTGTGAATTTGAGAATTTCTCCAGTAATTCCAGTCTGGCATGATTATGATTCATCTGCAATCTCTTGACATCAACCAATAATCGCTTATTGTTGCAACCATGCGAGAGATGACGCGCACCGTCTTTGGAGTAGTAGCGATCCACGATGGCAATGGTGATGACTTACCACCACCACCGCCGCCGCAAATGCTTTCGGGAGTTCTTTGCTCGATTCTTGGGAGCCAAAGGACAATGGAAGAAGCTTTGCGCCTTATCGCGCAAAAACACCGCTTTCGTGCCACCCTGACAACGGGCCGAGCCAAATCAAAGACACAATACATTCAAGGAGTTTACGGACACGAAGCCTCCAATCTTCAAGGTGGGTGAGGAACCACTGCTGAGCCGATGAGTGGCTGAATACCATTGAGCGAAATTTCGTTTGCTAAGGGTCACGGAGCATCCGAAAGCGAGTATGCTTCTCACCAATTGCAAGGACCGGCGGGGATCTGGTGGACACACTTCTGTCGTCTCTGCTGCTAATGCACAAGTGACACTGGGAACAATTCAAGCTGGCTTTTTAGGGACATCATATTCCCGGGCCTAATGCGCATGAAAGCGGCCCGAATTTATGAGGCTCACTCGAGGAACAAAGTCACTCCACGAGTATATGCACGCATTCAACAACTTGTCAAGATATGCTCCCGGTTTTGTGGATCTTTCAAGAGAAAAAGATTGAGAGTTTCAAGCGAGGGTTGGGGACCAAGTTAATGAAGACGATGGCAAACTCCCGATGTGCCACGTACAATGAATTCATTAGTGATGCCTTGACCCAAGAAAATCACAACAACATGCATGCAGTTGCTAAAAAGGTCGCAAGAGGGCCTATGAGGCGGTGCATCCGGATCTTTCAATGAAAGCGCCTATCACAGCTAGGCCACAATTCCGTCCACCTGCACCTAAGTTCAGGCCTCCACCATCGAAAGCTCAGAATAACAGGCCACATAAACCGTTCCGTAAGGCATTCACTATTGCCTTACCAAAAGGAAATGGTAATCAGGACAGCTCCACAGATTTGAAGTAATCAACCATGTTTCAACTGCAACCAAGCGGGTCATTGGTCCAAGGAGTGCCCCACCCCAAGAGGAATGGCAACCCAAATCAGAACAATCGAAGCGGTGAATGCGAGGCACGTCAAGGACAAGTGCATTACACATTGTGGAGGAAGTGCTCACGGAGAAGTTGTCACGGCTGGTATGTTTCTTGTCAACAAGCATCCCATTGTTGTTTTATTTGATTCGGGAGCTTCTCATTCATTTATGAGTCAAGCATTTGCATCTAGACATGGTCAAGAAATAATTGAAGTAAACAAAGGGGTTTTAACATAAGTTCGTGAGGGGGTACTGTTATTACCAAAAAGATAGTCAAAATGTACTCATCGTGATACAAGGGAGGAGTACACCACAGATTTGATAATATTGCGGGGTTGTCAATAAGTGTAATCTTAGGCATGAATTGGATGAAGTATCATGGTGCTCTTATTGACACTAGCACCCGCACTATTATGTTGAGAGAACCCACGGAGGGAATGCTTTTCTAGTTCCACTCTCCCGCGATTTGAACCCCAACATTTAGCTTTGTGCTATCCAAACCACCACAATATGTGATATCCCAAAGTGGTTTGTGAGTTTCCGGATGTATTTCGGAGGAATTACCAGGTCTACCACCGGATAGGGACGTGGAATTTAAGATTGAATTAGTGCGTGTACCGCACCCATATCCGAGAAGGCCCTATAGAATGCCACCCAATGAGTTAGCGGAACTTAAGGTCCAATTGCAAGATCTATTGGACAAGGGTCTTATCCAACCTAGCTCATCTCCGTGGGGATGTCCGGCCTTGTTTGAAAAAAAAAGAAGGATAAGTCACCGAGAATGTGTGTAGATTCTGAGACCACTCAATGCTGTGACCATCAAAAACAAATATCCATTGCCCCGCATCGACATCTTGTTCGATCAGTTAGCGAAGGCAAAGGTATTCTCCAAAATTGATTTGAGATCAGGTTATCATCAGATAAAAATTAGACCGGAGGATATACCTAAAACTGCTTTCTCTACGAGGTACGGCTTATACGAGTATTTGGTTATGTCTTTTGGACTAACGAATGCTCCAGCCTATTTCATGTACCTAATGAACTCGGTATTCATGCCCGAACTGGACAAGTTCGTGGTCGTGTTTATCGATGATATATTGATTTATTCGAGAAAATGAGACCGATCATCGGGGAGCATTTGAGGATTGTCCTATCGGACCGAGGGAGCATAAGCTATATGCCAAGTTTAGCAAATGTGAATTTTGGATGAGCAAAGTACCTTTCTTAGGTCACATTTTATCAAGAGATGGAATCTCGAAGAGACCCATCAAAAGTACAAGAGGTCATGGATTGGAAAGCCCCAACTCCGGTTCATGAAGTTCGGAGTTTTCTAGGGTTAGCGAGGATACATCGGTTTATTCCAGATTTTTCAAAGATAGCTAAGCCTATGACCGAGACTACTTCGTAAAGATGAGAAGTACAAATGGACACGAGAATGTGAAACTTGACTTTTCACACCCTCGAACTTTGTTGACTCTGCACTGTGTTAGCACAACCAAACATTGAAAAGCCTTTTGATGTATTTTGTGATGCATCGGGAATAGGTTTGGGATGTGTGCTTATGCAAGAAGGAGAGTAATTGCATATGCCTCCCGGCAATTGAGAAAACATGAAGTCAACTACCCTACACATGATTTGGAACTTGCGGTTGTTGTCCATGCACTAAAGATATGGAGACATTACTTGTTGGGCAATGTATGTCATATCTTTATCGACCACAAAAGTCTCAAGTATATCTTTACCCAGCAGAGAGCTGAACATGAGACAACGAAGATGGTTAGAATTGATTAAGGACTACAATTTAGAAGTGCATTACCATCGGGTAAAGCAAATGTAGTAGCCGATGCACTTAGTCGGAAGTCCCATTGTAACACTTGTGGAAGCATTCTTTGGAAGATGGATTCAACTTGTTACATCCTGTTTGTACTACACAATATCACAATCAGTTGTTCACTTGAGGGCAAAATCATAGAGTTACAGCAGACAGATGTGGGAATAAGTCACATCAAGAGAAAAATGCAAGAGCAAGAAACCAAACATTTTAGATTGGACGAAAGAGGTGTATTATGGTTCGAGGACCGACTAGTGGTACCAAAAGACCGTGAGCTAAGGAATCAAATTTTAGAAGAAGCTCACTCATCAAAATTGTCTATCCATCCGGGTAGTAGTAAAATGTATCAAGGTTTAAGAACCCATTTTTGGTGGACTAAGATGAAGAAAGAGATCGCAGCCTACGTTGCTAGGTGTGATAACTGCAGTAGAGTGAAAGCCGTCCATATGAAAACTGCTGGATTACTTCAGCCATTGCCTATTCCAGGATGGAAATGGGAGGAAATCAGCATGGACTTTATCACAGGCCTTCCAACGACACCACAAGGTCATGATTCAATATGGGTTATTATTGATCGTCTCACCAAATCAGCACATTTTGTACCAGTTCACACCACATATCACGTGGGGAAATACTCTGAGTTATATGTTTCCCAGATCGTGAGATTGCACGGAGTACCCCGGACTATAATCTCAGATCGAGGACCACAGTTCATAGCTCGTTTCTGGGAGCACTTACACCAGGCTTTGGGAACCAAGCTAATCAGAAGTTCAGCTTATCATCCGCAAACTTCAGGACAGACAGAGCGAGTGAACCAAATCCTAGAAGATTTACTTAGGGCTTGTGTTATATCTTCAAAAGGTTCATGGGAAAAATGGTTACCTTTAGCTGAATTCTCCTATAACAACAGTTATCAAGCGAGTATCAAAATGGCTCCATTTGAAGCCTTGTATGGCAGAAAGTGCAGAACTCCATTGAATTGGATTGAGCCCGGTGAAAGGAGATATTTTGGTATTGATTTTGTCAATGAAGCCGAAGAACAAGTACGTATCATCCAACAACACATGAAGGCAGCTCAATCAAGACAGAAAAGTTATGCCGATAGAAGAAGAAGACCACTAACTTTTGAAGTAGGTGATTATGTATACTTGAGAGTATCACCCATGAAAGGCGTGAAAAGATTTGGGATGAAAAAGAAGCTTTCACCAAGATATGTAGGGCCATACAAAATTTTGGAACGAAAAGGGAAGGTTGCATATAAGTTACAACTTCCACCAGAGATGAGTGCAATCTTTGATGTGTTCCATGTTTCGCAGCTAAAGAAATGTCTTCGAGTACCGGAAGAAGCTATTGCACCCACCAACGTGCAGCTTCAATCGGATCTGACCTATGAAGAAAAGCCAATTCGAGTGTTAGAAGTGATGGAGAGAGTAACAAGGAGTAAGATCATTAAGTTCTATAAGGTAGTGTGGAACAATCATAGTGAACAAGATGCTACATGGGAAAGAGAAGATTATCTGCAAGAAGTTTATCCCGCCTTTTTCCAAGAATGGTAGGTCTTGCAAATCTCGGGACGAGATTTTTATAAGGGGGAGGGGCTGTAACACCTCGGGTGTTAGCCTTGCATAACTTGACTTGCATAGCATAAGCATGAGCATCAAGCATTCATAAATCATCATTTACAATTGAAACATTTGATCGGAACATATGAAACATTGCTGGTTATTTCGTGTTTCTTGGAATATATGCATATGATCATATGTAGATAAATGCTAGTGTGTAATGTTGGTCACTATAACACCTTAGCTACACTTAGATTAACAAAAGAAACATTGTTCATGAAGGCCACATTTCATGATCAAGCACTTAAGTGATGTTTCATGTGATTACTTTCAATAGCTATATGAGTGACTACTACATGAAATGCTTAAATGACCTTGCAAATTGCTTTAACATGCTTAGAGTATCATCATGAACAACTTTGGTATTTAAGGTTAGGGCTAAATTGGTCATTTAGCCATAGTTTGAATGTGTATCATAATTTCAAAGTGACATGTTTGACTAAAGTTGAACTAGGTGTTAGGGACCTTGCATGGAGGAGTTCACTAAAGCAAAGTTGTAGTGTTTGACATAAGGAACAACTTTTATTTTTATGACATGGACTGATTTAGCTTCTAACATGCTTGAATGGGTCCCACAAAAACCAGCAAAATCCAGTTTTCAACACTTAACAAATTTTTCGAAGTATTTAATCAACTGGCCGACTGACAGCCAAGGTTGGGCACGAGATTACTCCGTCTATGTTGCGATTTAGCACGAGGTGATTGAACAACAATTGAAGCTGGTACATAGGGCTATAGATTTCGTTTAGACGTCTTATGCTTTGGAGCGACGGATTAGCGGGAAAATCAGCGGCAAATCTCGTCGTCGAGGCTCGGCCATCACGTTCGACGGTTGAATCGCTCGTTCGATGGCCGACCGTTCGCAGCGCGCTGCCCCGTAGCGTGGTGGGCGGTAATGGCCGCGCGCGCACCATCTGGGGAGCCGCCGCCGCGCGGCCTGGCCCGCTTCGTCGAGCATCGACGGCCAGCAAGCCACCAGGGACGCGCTTAAGTCGCCACTGAGCCGGCCTTTCGCTCCCACTCGCCTCCTCGCGCTCCTTTGCTCACTGCGCTCGCCATCGCCGTCGCAGCCGCCCCGTCGAGCTCGCCCGCATTCACCGCCACCCCAGCCTCCAATCGGCCGCACTCACAGCTCCGCCGCACCCTACTCCACCGTTCCCACCTTGCTGCGCCCACAGCCGCGCCATTGGTAAGCCGTGCTTCGCTTTGCGCCACGCGGGTGTGTCTCTGCCAGAGCTCCGCCATGGCCATCGTCATGGCCACGCCGTGGTAGTCCACCATTCAGCGTGATAGTTGGTGCGCTAGGACCGCAGTAGTACACCGGTGCTTGTCCGAGCACTGCGTGATCGAGTCACCGAGGTCGTCACCGACGTTTGCCATTGTTCCGCCCGCCGTGCCATTACCGTCCGCCATGGTCGGTGAAGTGAAGTCTTCGGTGCTCCTTCCATCCATGCGAAGGCCACCACCGGGTGCGGGTGATTGGGTGACCACGTAGGTGTAGTCGCTACCGCCCGGCGGGTTCACCGCTGACGAGCTAGGGCCGTGTTGCCGCCGAACGCCACCGTCTCCCCTGTTTTCAGTCGATGACATGTGGGTCCGGCTGACCGGTGGGCCCACATTGCAAAGTGACTAGTATTAGGAGGCTAGTTCATTCTTTTTTGATTTAAACCCTAATTTCAAGTGTTTTGTTATTTTGTATATTTAGTTTGGTAGCTCCAAAAATTGTGAAATAAATTTTGTAGTGTTGCTTAGGAAGTGTAGCATTTAAGAAAAATATGTTCTTGGTTTCAACAGTAGAAATTTCAGGAGATTTAAATAGGGATTTCAAATGTGCTTTTGAATGCATTCAAATTTGTTTATTTTATATCTAGAGTTCCTGTGCTCCAAAAATTATGAAATTTTTGTGGTGAACTAATCTTAGCATGTGTGAACTCTGGTAAAAATTTGAGGACCAGTGCATGGGTAGATTTAAAGTTATAGATTTTTCTTTTATGACTAGTTAATCCTTGCATGAATTTTCATAAATTAAGTATGAGTCCAAAATTCATGAAATTTGTTGGAGGTGATACTAGTACCATATGGATGCTAAGAAAAATATGAAATCTGTTGCTTGACACTTTTCAATAGGATTTTCCATTTATGCTAATTCAAGCCTTGCTGCCTTGTCATTTTTGTATAGAATGTTCTACTTGGTAAAATGACATGAAATTTTTATAGTAGTCCTTTGATAGCATTAGTAAAGCTCTGTAAATTTTTGAGAATTTATTAAGCACATCTGATATATATTTATTATTTAACCTAGATATCTAAATAAAATAATAAAGGCAATTTAATAAATAGTTTGGGCTTTACCATTATATCATCTTAACTGTATTTGGTATGCTTAAACTATTGGTAGGTTCTAGGTTGTCAAATTTTGAATGATTACCTGAAGGAGAAGTATTCTTACTTTATGTTGCATGTTAAGTCATTTTCGGACTGATTCTAGAGTATGAGGAGTTACATGTTGAAACTGATGTAGACTGTAAAAATGGTTAATAACAAAGTTGTAGAAAATTTGATAAGCTTTCCAGAAAGTCCAGGATCACTAGATTTGGAATTGTAGAACTCCAGTTATGAGTGGAACAAGTGGATACTGTTTATGGCATAGTCGATGCTTGTAGAAGTAGTTAAGTAGTAAGCGAGAAGAGATATGCACCTACTCAAACAACGTGATGCACTTGTTAACATATATGCATTCATAATACTTATACCATATTCATGCATCTAGGATCGGAGGAAGAGATCACGTTGCTGGAATTCGAAGAAGCAGAGGAAGGGAACCCGCAGGAGGATCCGCAAGCCGCAGCTCCCGAAGGCGTGGAGCAGAACCCTGAAGAGCTTCCGGAGTGCCCTGACCACCGTCCTACTTCCTTTCTGCGAGGCAAGCCCCGGAGCATTATAAGTCTCCCAGTAATTTACAAATGTTTAATTACGTACTTATGATTGATGCATTAGGTTATAAGAGTTGAATGAAACCACTTGATGCATGTACATTCCTTGTCCAGAAATTACACCTTTAACCGGTATAGGTCCAGGATCGAATATATGCTTAGCCATGCTTAGACCGGTAGAAGTCGGGTGATTTCCTGTCACCTGCGAGATATAGGTGGATACCGGAGCACGATTGGTCATAATTGTCATTGTGGAAAAGAACCATGGTTAATGTAAATGGAGACCGGGCGGGATATCGATAGAAAAGCAACAAGGCATGGAGGTCTTGGGTGTGGATCTATCCCCGTCTGTGTCGATCAAGGACCGTACCATTGTTGGAACTTCTGACAAGATTGAACGCATGCCTCTCACTTAGCTGGCCGGATAATTCGTTCCGACCGCGAAGCCGAGTAATTCAACTCAGGCCGGGAACCGTTCTGTTGTGCGCTCCTTCCGGGGAACGATCAGACTGAGCCCAAGGGCAGGCTTGGCCTGAGCATCCTGGCATCTGGTGTTCCAGATTGTGCGGCGCAGTACGAACCCGCGAAATGTGTACCGGAGTTGTACCAAAGGTGACCTAAGACTATCGTGGCTGGTAGATCTGGGTTTGTGTTAGGAATAAATTCCCAGCTGGTGAAAATCGATTCGAATCGCCGTCTCTCCCGGATAGTGAGAAACTTGGCTAGCTCCAACATCGTAGTAACTGTATTATGGAACATGATGGTTCGGATGAAAATGGAATTGCAATCCCTGCTATGGTTACTATTGTATGATTCTAAATAATATACCACATGTTTGGCACAGGGTAGTTGCAAATCTAGAAATGAATAGTTATAATTAACTTGATAAAGGAATCCCAAGGGTACAAAGATTAATTGCCTTTTTGCAAAAATGTTGTCAAGTCACGTCCACTTATACAGCCTTGCATACTCCTTGGAGTCATTTTATTTCTGGTTCATGACGGGTAAGTCTAGCTGAGTACCTTCTCGTACTCAGGGTTTATTTTCCCAATGTTGCAGATGGCACTGTGTATCATGGTTATTGCAAGAGTTGCTTCTATCCCGCTGTGGATGAGGAGTAAGCCTTGGGCAGGCTTCCTTAGTAATTCCTATCTTTGCTTTTGTGGATCGTGATCTGGCCTGGCACTGTATCAAACTACGTTGGAAACTTATCTTCAAACTTATTTGCTTCCGCTTTAATTATCAAACTTGGTTTGTAATAACTTTCTATTCGCACTCTGATGATGAAAAGTATCTGTGAACTTTATGTAATATGTGGCATGTATGTTGAATCCTGTACGATCTTGGTTGTTGTAAATCGTTTATCGAGACCCGTCGTGGTACTCGACGGACTACCGGGTTTATATGGGTTCAAGTATGATAGTGCAACCGCTTGCGGATTGCCATTATACTTGTATTCTTATAAATTGGTCGGTTCTGCGACATTAAACCTACATCACAAGTATCAACATGCTTCTTTTTATTTTGCTCATCAAGCAAAGAAGAATGAGCCTTTTCAAGCTTTTTGTGAGCTTTGCAAAGCTTCTCATTTGCTTCCTCTAGCCTCTCATGAGATGCATTGAGCTCATCAAAGGCTTGCTTAAGGGCTTTAATTTCCTTACGCAAGCTTTTGCATTCTCTTCTCTTAATGTCAAAGTGTTCTCTAGCATCTTCTAGCATGTCAAATAATTTATCTTTAGTAGGTTTATCATTATCACTATCACTATCATTCTCATTTTCATGTTCATTTTCATCATCATGTTCTTCATCACTTTCATCATCACAAGATTGTACCTTATTGGCCTTAGCCATGAAGCATGATGAAGATTCGAAGAGAGAAGGTTTCTCATTTATAGCAATGCTTGCAAATGCCTTCTTCTTGGTGGTCTTGTGATGATCACTATCATCATCATCACTTGAGGAAGCATCACTATCCCAAGTGACCACATATGAACCACCCTTCTTCTTTTTGAAGGTCATCTTGTCCTTCTCTTTCTTTTCCTTCTTGTCCTTCTTCTTGTTCTTCTTCTTGTCATCATCATTGTCGCTATTGTATGGACATTGAGCAACAAGATGATCTTTGCTTCCACACTTGAAGCACCTTCTTGACTCTTCTTTGTTCTTGGATGAAGACTTCTTTCTTCTAGCATGGTAGCCCTTCTTCACCATGAACTTACCAAATCTCTTGACAAAGAGAGCCATCTTCTCATCATCATCATCATCCCATGAATCATCTTCTTCACTAGAAGTTTCTTGCTTAGCTTTTCCCTTGGATGATGTGGCTTTGAATGCCACGCTCTTCTTCTTGTCATCCTTCTTCTCATCTTTCTTCTCCCCCTTTTCTTCCTTCTCATCATCATCTCTATAAGCATCATCGGTCATGATATCTTCCAAGATTTGATTTGGTGTCATTGTATCCAAACCGGACCTCACTAGAATAGTGACCAATGTACCAAATCTTGAGGGTAAGCATCTCAAGAACTTATTTGAGAATTCCTTGTCCTCTATCTTCTCACCAAGTGCCTTGAGATCATTTACAATCACTTCCATCCGATGGAACATGTCCGGCACACTCTCATCTTCCTTCATCTTGAAACTAGCAAATTTATCCTTGAGAATGTATGCCTTTGCACCCTTGATTGCCTTGGTGCCCTCAAATGATTCTTCTAATTTCTTCCATGCCTCATGAGCTCTCTCAATGTTCTTGATTTGCTCAAATGTTCTCTCATCCAAAGCATCATGGATGGCACTATGAGCAATGTCATTGTTTTGGAGTAGCAATTCTTCGGCGGCAGTGGGAGCCTCTTCATCTTCTATCTCAATTTTTGTTTCTACCACCTTCCAAATCTTTCTATTGATTGACTTGATATATGTTGTCATCTTAGCCTTCCAATAGGGATAATTTGAGCCATCAAATTGGGGTGGCTTCTTGGTGTTATTGATTTGAGCCATTTTTACACCGAAGGTTGTTAAGCCTCAAATCACGGTGACCTCGGCTCCGATACCACTTGAAAGGTCCTAATGGCTAGAGGGGGGGTGAATAGCCTAATAAAATTTCTACAACAACACTTAACAAAATGGTTAGACAATTATGAGGCAAAGCAAGTGTTGTGCTAGCCTACTTAAAATGCAAGCCACCTACCGCAATTCTAGTTTAGATAGTATCTAATCACACAATAGCTATGACACTACTCTATGTTAGTGTGCTCTCAAAGACTAACTAAAGAACCACACCAACCAAGCAAATAAGCTCTCACAACTAGCTACACTAAAGAGCTTGACAACTAGTTTGCGGTAAGGTAAGGAGTAGGCAAGAAGGTTATACCGCCGTGTAGATGTATGAACCAATCAATCACAAGTGAGGATAAAAAATGAAGACGAATCACCTCGGAATCAATATGATGAACACAATGATTTTTACCGAGGTTCACTTGCTTGCCGGCAAGCTAGTCCTCGTTGTGGCGATTCACTCACTTGGAGGTTCACGCGCTAATTGGCCCCACACGCCAAACCCTCAATAGGGTGCCGCACAACCAACACAAGATGAGGATCACACAAGCCACGAGCAATCCACTAGAGTATCTTTTGGCGCTCCACCGGGGAAAGGTCAAGAACCCCTCACAATCACCACGATCGGAGCCGGAGACAATCACCACCCTCCGCTCAACGATCCTCACTGCTCCAAGCCGTCTAGGTGGCGGCAACCACCAAGAGTAACAAGCGAATCCCGTAGCGAAACACGAACACCAAGTGCCTCTAGATGCAAACACTAAAGCAATGCACTTGGATCACTCCCAATCTCCCAAAGATGTTTAATCTATGATGGAAATGAGTGGGAGGGCTTTGGATAAGCTCACAAGGTTGCTATGTCAATGAAAATGGCCAAGAGTATGAGCTTGAGCCGGCCATGGGGCTTAAATAGAAGCCCCCACGAAATAGAGCCGTTGTACCCCTTCACTGGGTAAAACGCGGGGTGACCGGACGCTCTGGTCAGTTGACCGAACACTGAGCCCCCAGCGTCCGGTCGCTCGCTGTTAGCCACATGTACCGATTTCAACGGTCATCTGCCTTGACCGGACACTATGCTGAAGTTGACCGGACGCTGAATCCCCAGCGTCCGGTCGTTTACAGTAAGGTTCCAAAACTGACTTTTGCCGACTAGACGCGTCCGGTCATGCTTGACCGGACCCTGACAGCGTCCGGTCGCTAGGTATTTGTCTGCTGCTCTGCCCGACAACAGCACCGGACATAGCCACCAGCGTTCGGTTGCTGAACGACCAGCGTCCGATCACTTTCAGTGACCTTCGTCTTTTCTGTCTAGGGTGCCGGTGGCACCGTCGGACTGTCCGCACTCTACGGGAGGACACTCCGCTGGTGGAGTTTCTTACCCTTGCACCTAAACTTCACCACCCTTGATCAAATGTGCCAACCACCAAGTGTATCACCTTGTGCACATGTGTTAGCATATTTTCACAAACATTTTCAAGGGTGTTAGCACTCCACTAGATCCTAAATGCATATGCAATGAGTTAGAGCATCTAGTGGCACTTTGATAACCGCATTCTGATACGAGTTTCACCCCTCTTAATAGTACGGCTATCAATCCTAAATGTGATCACACTCTCTAAGTGTCTTGATCACCAAAACAAAATAGCTCCTACAATTTATACCTTTGCCTTGAGCCTTTTGTTTTTCTCTTTCTTCTTTCCAAGTCCGAGCACTTGATCATCACCATGGCATCACCATCATCATGTTATGATCTTCATTTGCTTTACCACTTGGAGTGAGCTACCTATATCATGATCACTTGATAAACTAGGTTAGCACTTAGGGTTTCATCAATTCACCAAAACCAAACTAGAGCTTTCACCACCCAAGCCAATCGAATGGCTCAGGGCATCTGCCCGGAGGCAGGTTAAGGAGCAGTTGAATGTCACATGAGGGCTATGCCCACCCCATCAGCGAATGATGGACCCAAAATCCACTCGAACATGCCTGTTAGCGAGCTCACCAAGCGCAACACTCAAGCCATCAAGGCAAGTGTCGTTAGCTCATCCCCTCCGGTTATGGAAACCGAGGACGGGGTGATGCATGAAATCTGGCCAACCCCTACCGACCCCATGGGGCTCGAGGGCTCGAGCCGCCTGACCCAAAATCGGGAGACCAGGGTTCAAAGGCCGGCCTATGAAGGGCCCAAGGCCACCTTGTGTCGAATAGAGCCAGGGGAGAAAACGCAGATGAGCCCAGAGGTGTTCGTCCGACCCGCTTAGAAGTGGACAGGGTCATCTCAACCTTCTCGTTCGATCCTAACCTCGAGCCGAGCCCACAGAATCCCGATTGAGGGGTGGCCATCGAGCCACCTAAGTCACCCTCTGGAATGACACGGGCATCTACCGGGAGGTGGGTTAAGGAGCAGTGGAATATCACATGAGGGCTATGCCGACCCTGTCACAAATGACGGACCCATATTCCACTCGAACATGCCCGTTAGCAAGCTTACCGAGCGCGTCACTCGAGCCATCAAGGCAAGTGAAGTTAGCTCAACCCCTCTGGTTGCGGAAACCACGAACGGGGCGACGATCACAAAGACAAGCTGAGCCTTGAATGCACCCCCGCTACACGCGGGGGCTCCAAGCAAGTTGGACTCGCAAGGAGACCCAACACGCGGTCGTAGAATGATGGCTCAGAACTGAGGGAGGGGGTACGTGCGAAAACCAGAGACATTTTCTACTAATTTCGCTATCCTCTCCTTGATCTTTAGTGACACCCGACCCCAGCAATGGCAAGGGGTCGGATCTCACTCGGGGGCTGATAAGGGTATAAATACACCCTTTTTGAAACAGTCGCCGCACGCAACACCCTTCCTCACGTTAAACCTAGTAGCAAGGTCTGCGGAAGCGAATGACTGAGCAAGGCTGGTCAGACTACGAGAAACCCACACCCCAGCGGCTATGGCACTCTTGCTCACCAGCGTGATTAGAGTTTCCCTCCTACACCTTGAGCTCTACGGTCTTAACAAACGAAAGGGTCGGAACGCACCAAAACAAAAGAACAGACTTGGTCAAACAAAACAAAATGATGAGTTTGTTTCAACAATGCACAAGGGTCAGCACTTGTCTGCTGATTACAATAATGATCATCCGACCTATCTGACTAACTAGCCCCTTCGAGGGAGAACTATGTCTTCTATCCTATCCATCAGGTCCTACAAAAGGGGAGCCACCGTCGCTTCCATCTCCTCTAGCTCGTGGACTTCATACCCAGGCATGAAGCCATGGCTCATTGCCTCTAGATCAATGCTGTCCCCATAATGAGAATGAGCAATCGTGAAGGATTAGTTGACCCTAGCATGGAGTGCATTCCTCTCGAGCTGGCGCACTCGAGCCGTGATCTCGATAGGATAGGCCACGAGCGAGCTGGTCCCCTCTGGCTGCACCACCTCAAGGTCATCGCAGACCACTCCAAGGGCAGTGCTTAGGATACCAAGCTCATCGCTCTCCGCCTGAAGATTCTTTCTTGCCTTGGTGAGGTCCACTGCCAGCCCAGCAGAGACGCTCTCGGCCTCCAGCTTCTGGGCTGTCGCGTTTCTGAGCTCGGCCTGGAGGGAGTTGACCTTCTGCTGCGCATCGTCGTGCTCTTGGCAGGCCAGATCATGCTCTCGGAGGGCCTGGTCATGCTCCTTGCGAGTCGCGCCACGCTTCGAGCAGAGCCTCTACGTGGTTTGGAGCAGCTCATCCTGCTCCTTGCGTAGCCGGGCGACCGCCATGGCGTCCAGACTCGCCCTTTTTTCTAGGGCCACGAGCTTCTCCTCGGCCTCTAGCTTCAGCTCCCTTTCCTTCTTGACCTCGGCTAGGAGGTTGAGGATCCACCGGCGGGTCTCAGCGTCCTTCTGGAGCAGCTCGTCTTGCTCCTTCCTAACCTTGGTGGCTTCCTCGTCGTCCCTCCGTGATCTCGCCGATAGGGCCTCGAAAGCCCTCTTGGCCTCATTGGCATGCCGACGGGCCTCGGCCACCCATGACCAAAGACTGCCTGCCTCCTTAGCAAGGGGAGTTAGCTCAGCCACCTTCTGCTGGGCGGTAGCAAGCTGAGCCATCACCTCCCTATGCAGCCACGCCTCCTTGATGAGGCAGTCCTGGGTTTCCTTCTACTCACGAAGGAACCGTGACATCCCCGACTATGAGCGATGAGGGACTGAAAAAAGACGATGGTTAGAATACAAAAATATGCGGAGAAAGGAAAGGGCGAGAAGCAGGATCAAGCAAATATTTGGCTAGCGGGAACAACAACATTGGCCAAGGCACCCCGGGCATGGTCCAGGGCTTCGAGCATGGACGCGACTCCCACGTCGAGGCTCTCCCGCTCCATGCTCTCGACGGCGTCGTCAAGGGTGAAGAGCGTCAACGCCGGGTCCTGCAGATTTGTCCACAAGAGCAGGGGCTTGCCCCGCGTAGGCGAGTCACCGCCCATCGACGTTAGGGCCAGAGACGACTCCCCACTAGCTCCAAGCGCCGCCAAGCCCTCTCGCCGCGATGTTCTCGCCGGGATGCCCCTTCGGCGATAGAAGGGGTCAGCGATACGGGCGCTGACTTCTCTCTCAGCACCACAATGTCCGGGGATCCCTCGGCCGTGTCCCCCTCCATCCGGCCCATGCCAGACTCTGTCGCCTGGTCTACCGATGGCGCGGGTCGCGCCGGTACCTCAGGCGCCACCACGATAGCGCCCGGCTGTGACCCACCTGTCACAGCCGCCGCCATCTCCACCTGCATTGGTGGGGTCACAACTGGCTGCGTCGCACCCACCATAGTCGGCGCCACGAGCGTGGTCGGTAGCCCTATCCGCCCTGTCGTTGGTAGCGGTATCGCCGCCATCGACTGCTGCTCGACAACCTCTGAAGGTGCCCCTTGGGCCCTATGTCTGCCCGTCCCGCTGAGGGCACGGGAGCCACTGTGGGCAGCGCTTGTCTGGCCAAAGACGCGGTCGCACTGGCGCCGCTCCCGCCTAAAATGGACGTGGCACCAGCCGATGGCTGCCGCCTCACTTGGAGGGCAACGCTCTACTTTGACGCCAGCGCCAAAGGATTACGCTGCCTCCCGACACTGCAAGGAACGAAAAACATAAGTCACGATGGAATCCACCCAAAACTAAGGAAGTAGGGGAACTGATAACTTACCTCAGTGCCGTTAGGTGGCATATACATTTGGGGGTGAACCCCCCGACCTCTGCTCTGCCTCATTGGGGTGAGGCCGCTTCGATCCCGCCCCCTGCTCCTGGGCAGAGGGGCTCACTCCCCTTGACTCTTGGGGCGCAGCAGCAGAGCCGCCCGCCTCCGCTGGCATCTCAGACACGGCGGCAGAGCCACCCGTCCTGTTGACTCCTAAGGGAGGCCGATGGTACATCCTGTCTCCACTGGCTCCCCAGATGTACCCTCCCCTTTGTGGAGCGGAAAGGGTCCTGACTCCTGCAAGGGCG